>OZ018317.1:247372931-247543122 GCA_963969495.1 Ceratothoa steindachneri | reverse complement strand
ATTTATTTAATTTGCACAGGGTCTCATTAAATCCGGATCACCTCAAAGTTTAATACTTGAGAAAATTTTATTTGAGAAAGAAAATCTCCCCGTAATTAAGCAGAACAAGAACCCTCGTTAGTCGCTAATTTTGTCCTCTTTTTAATGACGCTCAGAATAACTAAGATATTGAGGATGAATAAAATTAGAGTGAAAATCAAAGATGAATTCTCCCTTCGAAAGTATATAAGACGTGATATGGAAGAAATTGGAGAAGATAGATGAAGTGAAATATGGAGAAGATAAAGAGCCACAAATCGTCCCGCGCGTATTAGGGCTTTAGATATAGCTGTTGGCGTTTAATCAATTTTACTGTTTGATATTTTATGTTGCCTTTTTTAAAGCGTCTGCCATTCTTATTGCGCGGTGTCAACAAGTTCTACGGTCCTGACTTCTTCTTCCTCAAGTACACTTTGTTGTTTTCTCTGAAATTTCCACCATTCGGATTCCTTACGGATAACCAGGTACCACGATATGCCACGCCCTCGCAAACTCCCTCATTAAAGACATCAAACAAAGGACAGGTTACTGATGATTCGTCGTCGGAAACAACGAGGAATAGCAAAGCTAGTGACTCTAGTTCAAGATCCATGATTCCTGGCTACAACCAATCACCGACAACAAAGTGAGTTGAGAAGAACAGGGTGAAGAAATTCCTGCTTCACCAGGAGACCTTGCCTGAACTGCGAGGATTACTAGTGAAGAAAGAGGCTCGCTAGCTGCCCCGACAAGAATCAGTTTCGCCAGTACCACCGACGCCCCCACCAGACAGTGGGCGTCTACATTCGCTCCTTCAATTTCGGGATCCAGCAGCACTCCAGTCAACATCTAACTACCAAGTTAAAACCACATAAAACAAATGACTATAAATACCAATAAAAAGGGTTAAATACCCTTCGCTTTTATGAATGATTATAAAGCACGATCGATGTAACCCAAAAAGAAAATCTGTCGTCCCTGACTATAGAAGACAAATAAGGTCAAAGAGAAGACTAAAATGAGAAGAAAAGAGAGGAACTGTGAATTCTAAAAGAGAAAAGCATTAATGGGTGTGGTTCTCTGCGGTTGCGTTCAATCTCGGATTGGAGGGAGCAGTTCATTGTGGATTCTGCCGGAACACACTTTATATTTCTCAGAATTTTCAAGATGACTGTTCCTTGGGAGAGTAAAAAAGAGAAAGTAAAAATGAAAGGAAGTAAAGTTTGGGAATAAGCCATTTTTTATCTATCCAACGTCGAATGAATATGAATAAACAAAGCACGAAAGAAGCGATGTGTGGCTCCAGTGACGTCAGAGAGATAAGAACGGCTTGTTTTTCCTCCAGTCGAGATTCGGTCGTTAAATCCCCGACTATGTACATTATTGCAAGCAACATACAGTTATCTGGGATCCGGTACTAAGGACGTTGATGACTGTAGCCTGTAGGTTTGGCAAAGATCAAGAACGAAGCTTAACCAACCAGCCATATAATGAAAAGGGCACCCTCACACCCTACTCGTCGCTATTTACAATCTAACTCTTAGAAAATGTGGGCAAAAAATCACTGCCCTGTAATGTAATAAGTTGATTCTACTAACGTGTCTTCTTCTTCTTTCTCTTCACCTTTATCCACTGTCACGTGGGGTCGGCGTTTCTGCCAAGCCTTTGCCACTCGCTCCGGTTCTGCGTGTCTCCTCTTGGAAGTGCCTTTCCTCCCAAGTCTTCCCTAATATTTTCCATCCAACGTCTTTTCCGCCTTCCATGGTTACGATTGCCCGCCACCTCCATCTGCATCACACTTTTTCCTACATACTAATTCTCCCGTCTCATCACGTGCTCATACCACTTTACTCTCTTTTCCCCTATTTTCTTGGAAATTTCGGTCACTTTAATTGTTCCTCTTATTCCTTCATTCCGGATCTTATCTATCCTCGTCACTCAACAATTCCACATCAGCATTTTCATCATGGTTACTTCCAGATTCGTCTCTTGGATCTTCTATATTGCCGACGTTTCCACTCTAAAATAACAATACTGGTCTAACCACTATCTTATACACTTTCCCCTTTGACGTTATGTTAATCTTTTTGTCACTTAGTTTTCCAGATTTCTTCTTCCAATTATTCCATTCTACTTTGATTCTATGGGCAATCTCAGCATCCAGATTTCCATCCCTTCTCACGGTGGCCCCGAAATTTCTGAAATTCCTTCCTTCTCAAGATTTCCTCCTGCATTCTAAGCTCTTCCTGGGTGTCATCCAAGAAACTCAGACACTCCGCTTTTCTCCTACTCATTTTCAACCACCTCCACTCTAATGCTCCTCTCCAAAGCTCCAGCTTCCCTGGAATCCCTAAGATACTACTGCCGCATAAAATAATGTCATCAGCAAATAGTATGGACAAGAGGGAAGGGTCCCTTATCCCTTCAGGAATGACATCAAGAGACGACCCTTGATGTCAACTGACTTTGACCGTAATCTATCCCCTCTGACCACATTGCTTCTTACTCGAGTTCTAGCATCAGAATACATATCCTGTATCAGGCGTACATACTTTCTGGACACACCTTTACGATATATATATATATATATATATATATATATATATATATATATATATATATAAATATATAATATTGAGGATAAATCCTAGAGCCACGAAAAACGGATGCAGCATCTTTTAATTTTTCACAACGTTTCGAAAACTACAAGTTTTCATCTTCAGGCTAGAATATGTTTACAAAGTTAATACATATAAAGAAAACTTGAAAAGGTGAACAAGACATTATTTTAAAGGGTGACCAATTAAAAAATATCAGTAAAATCTACTATAAGTTAAATTTTTTAAATATCACTTGGCAACAGTTAGATTTGCTTTAAAACTGACTCAAAAAGTTGCTAACACATAGGAAGAAAACTTGAAAAGGCCAACAAGACATTCTTTTAAAAGGTGACCAATTATAAAGTATCAGTAAAATGTACTATAAGTTGAATTTCCTTTTAGTAAATATGACTTGGTTAGGAGGGCAATGAGATTATCAAGTAGCTTTTTTAAAACTCTATCATATAGGTCAGAAGGAAATAAATTTTTTAGAAAATACTTCCTAAGAAAAATAAATTCATTATGGATTGATTGGTAAGTGGATGATAGCGAGAAACTTCTATGTATTAAAGTTTTTACTGTGGATATTTTGTATCCGAAATCACAAAAACTAAAGTAGTTCAAACTTAGTCCTGTGAAAGTTTTTTTTCGGTAAATGGTTGTTTGAATTTTTCGTCAGTCATTATCTCGGGTGATTAAAATGTCAAGAAAGAGCATCTTATCATTTGACTCTACTTCCATGGTGAATTTGATGTTGGAGTGTAAAGTGTTCAAAAGATTAAAAAAAAGTTGGCTATGTGCAGTATTATTAAAAATTGCCAAGGAATCATCAACAAAACGGCGGTAGAAGGAGGGTTTGTAATATAATTAGTAGAAAACATTTGATCTTCGAGATGTGTCATAAAAAAGTCAGCTGCAAGTGGTCCCATTGGAGAACCTATTGCAACACAATCGATCTGGCAGTAAACTTTATTATTAAACGTGAACCAAAATTCAGAAAGACTTAACTCCAGCGCCTTTTTTAATTGGCTTCGTGAGAAGCCATAAAATGTATTTTGGGAATGGAATACCTTATTTAATATTAAATTGATTGTATAATTTAGGGGAATGTTAGTAAATAAGGATTCAACATCATAACTCACCATATATCCATCGTTAACTTTGCTGAGTAATTCCTCCTTAAACTTATAGGAGTTTTGTATGGAAAACTGATTTTTAGATAAAGGTGAAAGTATTTTAACTAGATATTTGGCCAGTTTGTATGATGGTAAAGAATAAGAGGCAAGTATGGGTCTCAAAGGGACTCCTTCTTTGTGTATTTTAGGTAGAAAATACATGGATGCTAAATAACTGGAAGATACAAATAATTCATTATAAGTATCTTTAGGAATAATTGATGCCTGCTTAAGTTGTGTTAAGAAACGATTAACTTTATCTTCAAATCGTAGAAGAAAAGTTATAGGTAAATCATTAATAGGTTCAAATTTTGTTCTGTCATTCAATATACTATGGGCTTTTTGTACATAGTCCTCCCTATGAAGGATTACTACACCCTTTCCCTTATCAGGTTTAGTAACTCTTATATTCTTTTTGCCCGCAAGTGTCCGTAATACCTTTCTATCTTTAGGCTTAATTATGAAATTCGAACTTCTAGATGAATGTATTTTAGAATAAAATTCGCTGGAGAGAGATGATAACTCAGAACAAAAGTCAGTAAAGTTTCCTTTTATAGGTAGATCCTTAACCTTGCGTGCCATATTTTCAAAATACAGCATGAATTTATGTTTTGCTATTTTGTAAAAAGGGAGTTTAAATTCAAGTCCCAAAGTAAGTAGAAATTTTTTACGAAAGCTTAAAGCAGTACGTGACAAGTTGATAACTACTTTTTCAGGATCCATACAGGTTGGGAAGGACAATCCCAAATTCGACAACTTTCTGGTATGTCTTTGTATACATACATTTTGGTGAAATATTTTGGTTTTATGCAAAAAATACCTTATGAGGAGAATGTCTAAAAGAGACAAATGCGTCTTCAAATTGGCAAATCTTTCGGTTATATTATGTTGATGAAGAGTAAACTTTTTGAATTCAGAAGTTATTTCTAGGTTAATAAGTTGATCCAAGGAATCTTTATAGAAATACGAGTTATACAGAGATTTGCGATGTAACTTAAAATAAAGAAATTTAGGATATATTTTTTGAATTAATACAAACTTCAAGGAAGACGATGTCCTGTCTCGCCTTAATCATCTTCATAGTTTCCTTCTCAAGATGGCGAATAACTGTGATAACTTGCTGCCCATACTTGGTAGAGATATATCCATATGGAGCTGGGCCGTGAAGCCTGCATTTAATATGACGAGATTCCGCCTCTTATTTGGCCAAATCATGCCGATTGAACTACCGGAGTGTGAGTGTTTGAGCCGACCAAATTTTGCATATAACTGATCCCGATCCCCCTTATCCCCCCCATGGGGAAAGGCGAGTAAATGGACAAGAACAAAAAAAAACATACTGTCAGAGAAATTTTGCCCCTCTCTCCCCCGAGGTACAAGGTTCCTACCAATTAACAATGTGGTACAGCGATGCCTCAATAGTACCCCATATGATAATCCCGTAAAAGTAAAGAAATACAACTACAGAGTCCCTCTTTTCCCAACGCTATCTAGGCTCAGATGCAATTAAGTGTATGGTGGCACTAAACTCCATCACTTTAACTGCCCTAACATTCATCCCCTCAATGAGCAGCTTCTTGATCCATTCGAAGCATGTGGTACGATTTCTGAGGGCCGCTACTGAAGAGAAGGACGGAGGCCAAAATATAAAATAGTTGTGTTAATGTTGTAATTTAACAGTTATTAATCAAATTATTTTTATTTCTTGGATTCAATAACAAAACAAAATAGAAACTCTTCTTAAATATCTAGAATATTATTATTTCTTCTATTAGATATATCTCTCTATCAATGCTTTTAGATACCTCTAGAGATAAATTGATTATTTCGATCAAATAACATATTTAAAATTAATCATTATAATAATATGCAATCTTTAAATAATCAAATTTGAGAAAAGTATGATATTAATCATAGCCTCCTTCTTCGCTACTGCCTACTTTTCCCGATTTTTCAATGTGTCCTTATTTAAAATGATTTAGCATATTCCTGCTTGGGAGGGTAACGTTTCGAGATACAACCAAGAATTAAAATAGGGGATGCCAGAGATTAAATGATGATTTAAATCAGACCGATCAACTCCGTTGCGAGGGAACTAAATCTACCAAACCTAATAAATAGACAATTGAATTCAGACATCTTTCAAGGGCTGGCAAATATCAAACCAATCAATAAAATGATGACCAAACGCAAACGAAAGGAATCACCGAATGTGCATTAAAAGAATTTCCCTCTGGTCATCGAAAGATTGCTCAAATTGTCCAAGTTGACCTCAGATAACCGGAAAGTTAAAAATTTTTGCGAATTTATGTCAGATGATCTGAAATTTATTTTAGAGAAGAAATTCAAAGTAAAGAGAAAATCTAATCATCTATGGGAAATTCCGAATTTTCTCATGTGGATCCACTTAAAGAGAATTATTTCAGCCATGTTTTAAGTAGAAATTTAGTTAAACAAAACTTATCTTTTAATAATGTGGACATAAATGTTCAGTCTGGCCAATCTTTAGATTCTAAAAACGTTTTGGAATAAATATTTTTTAATGATAAATGATCAAACAAGGTTAAATGAGAGAATGTAATCTTAATTTCTTGGATTACTAAGTAGAAAATGCGACACAAATTATACCAGAAACGATATTCTTTTATGTGTTTCAAGCGGGACTGAAGCTTTATAAGACGAAGGCTTACAAAGCGTAATAAATAATTTTCTATTATAGGGAAAAGTGAAAATTGAAAAGGGAAATATTAAAATCACTATATGTATAGTGAAGGAGTTATTGTAATTATTTTTTTAATAACACATAGAGACAAGTAAAAACGCCTTGCAAACCTAAAATTGATTAATTGATGAAATGGAGGAATGTTAATAAATTTACTAGGAATACATAATTGTTGTTTTCTCTATTTGATAATTAAATATATATAGGAGCGCATGAATATGAAACATTACACGTGAGCTTTGACGCACCGTGCCTCTCTTCTCGAATTGAAAAGCGAATGGAGAATGTTTATCGATATCGACGCAATATAAGCAAAACTCTTTTAATCACAATGAAACTAAACAGTAAATTAAAGTAATTATACTAATTTAAAGAAAATGGTGAGCATGTAAGATAACTACAAACCTATTTAATTGTATTCATATTTTGACCAATCTCAATGCTACACTGAGACTACAACAAGCGTCCAATAAAACGTTTGGAGTGTGAGCAGGTCACATTCTGCTGGCGAAAGAATCATGGTGTTTACAATTAGGGACAGAATAATCTTAGAATATGATATTCTTTGTAACGCTTGCAAAACACATTTATTCATACACCGCATGTAATGCAGTAGGAAATTCGACAAACAACCTACTGGAAATGGAACGAGTAGATACATGGTGGCCGAGATCTTACTGGTTCTCCACTTCAGAAGAAAGAAAGAAAGAGTTTCTAGAAGATATTCACGGTAGACTCCTCTATCGAAATATCAACATAATATTATAAAACTGAATGCACCAATCATCACCCACGTTCACCCCCGCGTACACTGTGAAGATGTGTTTGAATGTGCCTGCTGACATAGCTTCAAGTCGATAGGAAGATAATTTATTCCGTCTGGTGCCTGAGGCCGAGTAATCAGTTTGGAGGGATTCAACACCAAATTGCTCGAGCTTCAAATTCAAATTACCAGAAGGGAAGTCTAGGTAGAAATCTTGGTAGTCTAGTGCAGAAATGATTCCTTAACGATAACTATATACTGCATCCTAGTTTTCACACTGGTAAGAAAGTTTTTTCGTGACAACATTCGCTGAAGGGCTTAAAAGACGAGCCATTATTCTTTCAGCAAACGACCTCTACATTTTCATGTAACTGAAGTTTTTTTGTTCGAACCCTGAAAACTTAGTTCCTCTTATTTGATGGATATATCCGCCAAATGAGTTAGTTGACGAAGCCATTTGCTCAAATATTACGAATTGTACCAAGTCTACATTCGGATTGTGAAGAACGAATCTTCTCACTTCACTTCGAAGACCTTCAGAAAGTCGTTGTGTTTCCGATCTCCACAAAATGAATCGAACTTCCTATGTAAAAGGAATTGACTATTCATTTTGAATAATAATGAATCGGCTCCGTGCGCTTGGATGTTGTTTATTGTTTTTACAGTATTATTCAGTATTTTTGATAAAGGATCACTCATTTTAGGGGTAAATAAAACCTCTTTGTAATTTTTTTGTGTTAGCAAATAATATCGGGATATACTAGTTTAAGTCATATGACTTTCCCACATTTTTAGTCTTTCATAGTATCTTCCTCATCTGAATATATGTTTATACACCAGTTTTAGAGCAGTTCGGCCTTTACTTGGACAAGATTATCATATTCTTTGAAAGTAGTTTCGCTGGTACTACGCTTGGGCAGCTGTTGATTGCTAAATCTTCTCTAATCGCACATTGATTTTCATAATATCTCACATATAAAAGTTGCTACACCCATACCCTCTTCAATTTGTAACGATAATGCTAACCATATTTACTGTTCTGTGTAACTTTATATTGGATATCCTTTGCTATTTAATCAATAAAAATGTCTACTCTCTGAAACCGAAATAGATTTTATTTCATTAAAACACTTTGTTATCTCGCAGTTTCTTAACTCTTATGATAGCATCAGGAATTATGAAAATTGTGCTCCTAGCTGACAGGAAGGAGCACAAGATCGTATTAAATCTCTAAAGCTGACTTTAATGATTGGGAAAATAAGTTCATGGGCCAGACCGAATATCAGTACCGGTTATTCTAATAAAAAATATGGAATTTTTTCAAAATATCTCTGATTCCGGATAATAATTTGGCCCAATAGCACTTTAAGATAAGTAGTTGAGTTGGTCGCTATTGCAGATTAAATTTAACAAAACAGGTGCACCTTTCCTGTCAAATTTATGAGATATTTTAACTTAAAGCACCAAATTACCACACCAAATATTGACAATAATGATCTCTAAATAATACTCATATAAATATGCAAATTAAATAAGTAACTCGGACAAAAAGTAAAATGTTCGCTAAACACTGTATGAAACCTCTTAAATGTTTTTAGCCATTATTTGTATCTAGTGGGATACCAATATGCTAATTATCTTAATTAAATTCAATATTTACATAAACACATGTGAAGATAATTAAAGATGACAGAAATTGTCGAAATTAGGAATATTTTACAGGAGCGACGCTTCCATACCTTCAACGTTCAGTTTCCTAATCTTTTAGTCGGTGTCAAAGTCTTCATCACTTTTATCATTACTGTAGTTCAGATTCCGGTTCGTCTGGTTTCATATTTCCACACGTCTTACATTGCAATATCCATTCACTTAAGTCCAGCTGCAAGACACGCGCAATCCGCTAACTTGCAAGACTAAGCACCATTGCATGACATTAATTCTAATATTAATATTTGTATATATTTAATATATGTAGGCAGATGAGCATTCATGCTTCATTAGGTCACACATGAAAGAGTAAAAATCCCAAACGGACAGAACTTAAGCTTATCTATGAAACTATTATTCTCTGCGGGTCATATTATAACTTTTCTGACCTACTTAGCCAATATCACTTGCTTAATGATACTTTATTTATGTAGAAAACATTCTTGCAAATATTTTGAGTGGTCAGTTGCATTTGTTGCTTTAAGTTGACTACTAAGTTGCTCTGTGTGACTATTAATCTTTCCCTATCTACTCATCTCTATGTGCCATCAAGCGAGAGCAAGAGCCTGAAGCAAAGATTTTTCGAAAAAATAAAATGGAATTTGTATAAATTCTGGTTCCGATATGTTAAAAATCGTGCCCTGGCACATGTACCTTATCTACAAGGCAAATGCTCATGGTAATATTAGCAGTTCTTTGAACAAACTTATGAATTTTAATTATATAAAGTATAAAAGATCAATAAAATAGCTAGAGTAGTCAATATTAGAGTCAAATTATTAAAGATCTTCGAGACAATTCAATCGTTTTCCACGAGAATTCTCAAACACGTTGCCTACGGTTATTGATCTCGCCCCAGATGGGCAAGTAGGGAGGGGCTAGATTGGCAAGTAGGGAGGCGTTAGATGAGCAAGTATGGAGGTGCCAGATAGGCAAGTAGGGCGGCGCCAGTTGGGCAAGTAGGCAGTCGCAAGATAGGCAATTAGGGAGGCACCAGGTGGGCCAGAAGGGAGGCGCCAGAAAGGGTTAGTAGGGAGGCACCAGATGGGCAAGTAGGGAGGTGCCAGTTGGGCAAGTAGGGAGTCACCAGATGGGCCAGTAAGGAGGCGCCAGATGGATAAGTAGGGAGGCTTCAGATGTGCAAGTAGGGAGGCGCCAGATGGGCAGGTAGAGAGGCGCCAGATGACCAAGTAAGGAGGCGCGAGATGAGCAAGTAGGCAGGCGCAAGATGGGCAAGTACGGAGGCGCGAGATGGGAAAGTAGGGAGACGCGAGATGGGCAACTAGGGAGGCGCCAGATGGGCAAGTAGGTAGGCGACAGATGGGCAAGTAGGCAGGCGCCAGATAGGCAAGTAGGGAGGCGCTAGATGGGCAAGTAGGGAGGCGCCAGGTAAGCAAGTAGGCAGGCGCCAGATGGGCAAGTAGGGAGGCGCCAGATGAGCAAGTAGGCAGGCGCCATATATGCAAGTAGGCAGGCGCCAGATAGGCAAGAAGGGAGGTGCCAGATGGTAAGGTAGGGAGGCGCCAGATGGGCAAGTAGGGATGGGACAGATGGGCCAGGAGGGAGGCGCCAGATGGGCAAGTAGGCTGGCGCCATATAGGCAAGTAGGGAGGCGCCAGATTGGTCAGTAGGGAGGCGCAAGATGAGCAAGTAGGGAGGCGCCAGATGGGCAAGTAGGAAGGCGCCAGATAGGCAAGTAAGCAGGCGCCAGATGCGCAAGTAGGGAGGCGCCAGATGTGCAAGTAGGGAAGCGCCAGATTGTCAAGTAGGGATGCGCCTAGGGGCCAGTAGGGAGGCACCAGATGGGCAAGTAGGAAGGCGCCATATCGGTCACTAGGGAGGCGCCAGATCAGTCACTAGGGAGGCGCCAGATGAGCAAGTAGGCAGGAGCCAGAAAGGCAAGTAGGAGGCGCCAGATAGAAAAGTAGGTAGGCGCTAAATGGGCAAGTATGGAGGCGCCAGATAGGAAAGTAGGGAGGCGCTAAATGGGCAAGTATGGAGGCGCCAGATAGGCAAGTAGGAAGGCGCTATATGGGCCAGTAGGGACTCGTCATATAGGCCAGTAGGGAGGTGCCAGATAAGCGAGTAAGGAGGCGCCAGATGGGCAAGTAGGGAGGCGCCTATGGCCCAGTATGGAGGCGCCAGGTGGGCAAGTAGGCAGGCACCAGATAGGCAAGTAGGTATGCGTCAGATGGGCAAGTAGACAGGCTCCAGATGAGCAAGTAGGAAGGCCTCAGATGGGCAAGTAGGCAAGCACCAGATGGACAAGTAGGGAGGCGCCAGTTGGGCAAGTAGGTAAGCGCCAGTTGGGCAAGTAGGGAGGTGCCGGATGGACAAGTAGGCAGGTGCCAGCTGGGCAAGTAGGGATGCGCCAGATGGGCCAGTAGGCAGGCGCCAGATGGGCAAGTAGGCAGGCGCAAGATGGGCCAGTAGGGAGGCGCCAGATAGGCAAGTAGGCAGGCGCCAGATAGGCAAGTAGGAAGGCGCCAGATGGGCCAGTAGAGAGGCGCCAGATGGGCAAGGAGGCAGGCGCCAGATGGCCAAGTAGGGAGCTGCCAGATGGGCAAGTAGGCAGGCGCCAGATAGGCAAGTAGGGAGGCGCCAGATGGGCAAGTAGGAAGGCGCCTATGGGCAAGAAGGGAAGCGCCAGATAGGCAAGTAGGGAGGCGCTAGATGGGCTAATACAATGAAAAGAAAATGATTTCAAGCGCCATGGTTTCTTCCAGCTGACAGCCGACTAACCTCATCAAGTATCTTGCTGATTTGTAACGACTGAAATCTAATTTAGTTCATGAATTCGAAATGTAGAATATTCTAAAAACTTAAAGAATAAGGCATTTTTAAAATTTAAAGGTACCTGTCCCTCAATTATAATCGCAAAAATTTGATATACCAATTTTATCACAGTAGCTATCTATCCACGAAAACCTTTTGGGTACCCCTAGTGCTACCCATACCCAGGTTTGAACAACAAAGCAATAGATTAATCATTTTTGAAATTTCTAAAACATAACAATTTTTCTTTGTTTGTGTTTGATCTCCTATATTAATGCATGTAATAGTTAATATTTTTTCACATAACTTCAAACCAAGAAAAAGGACCGGCTTCTGCTTCCTTAGGCTTTACCGCTAATTGTAATCTTATCTTTATGTGCATTTCATTATCAAGTTTGAAGACCTTGTCAGCGATGCGAGGGACGAAAGGGTTACCTATTAAAAGTTAGAATTTCCGCGACGGGTTTTCAAATCCAGGTTTTATTCTATGAATGTCAAAATAGTTTCTTTTATAAGTTTTATTTACTAGGGAAAACTAATAGAAATTGCCATGTCTTTTATTTTCCTATTTGTTACTTTCTCCTTAAAGTCATTTTCATATCTTTAAGGATACTTTGATTTCCACAAGCCATAATTCTGTTCAAGGTGTTAAATAAAATATGGAAATATGTTGGTCAAATATTTTCCCCAATAGATCCAATTTATCGCTTGAGATATTTATAATAAAATCTTTTATTTATTCTTTCACAAATGAAGCCAGAAATTTCGTGGATCTCTCCACACCATAAAATCCATCTCAATATAAATTGGCTCAAACAAATAAGCAGATGCATCTGTTAAAATGAACCATTTAAACAACTCTGTAAAACTTTTACATTTTGTTTACACTTTTCGTAATCTGTGAAATTTATATAACATTTTGTATGACTTTTACTTATTCCTTTTTAATTAATATCATTTTATGTCCTTTATTATCTGTCATCCTTATTTAGCATTTAACTTACTCCTCCTGGTTGTTCTTTGCAAAGGGCTGCTTTGTATAACGACCGCTTTGCTTTAAACAATTTCCGCGAATCAAATCAGCAGCGAAGGACAAAAATGAATCTCTAAGGAATTTGTTTTTACTGATTAACATTTTAATTTTGAGAATATTTTATGGAAAACGAGGTAAAAAAAACATATTTTCTTGCTTTTAAAAAATTCACTTGAATTAAATAAAGATTTTTGCTTTACATGGATGATCATAAGTAATAATTTTACTCATCGGTTCGTTCTTTCTCTCACACAATAAATGCGTGAGTGGATAATGAGCAGCCATATTTTTTTCTTTCAAAGAGATTCTTTCTAACATTTTCTCAATCTGGGTCACCCACACCGGTATATACCAAAACTTGAAATACGAGCAAATATAGAGAAATGCCTAGCATATATTGTACACAAGAAAGCCGACTCCTAAAAGAAAGTGGACGAGGAATTTACAGGCGTGAATAAGCGCTTGTCTAATATATTATTGCCATTTGAGGCACTGAATTACTTGGCACTGCTGTAAATATTGAAAGCGCGACAGATTTATGAGACAGGTCTCATAAATCTTCTTTTCTTCGCACCAAAGAGGCCTGGAATGCAGAGAGATAGTAACCAAGGTTATGACATGAAGGAAACCATCTATAGGATCATTAATGACTTTATAAAGACAATTCGCAAGTCTTTATTGAAGTCTTCTGCACTTAGAAATAAAACTAAGATCGCCTTTTGGTAAAGTTATAACTCAAGGTTCGGGTTGCCTCCAGTACCAATTACTAACATAATCTAGACAAAATAAATTGTGTAATTACCATTTAAGGCTAGTGGAAACAATCTAAGCATGCAGAAAATCCCTCGTTAAAATTTTGAAAAATTTGGTTGATCCTTTATGAAAATTCTGATTTTTTCGTCAACTCTGTTAATTTAATATTTTGTTTTGTCTAAAATCGGTCCGTTCACTTTTCCTGTCTCGGATGCTTTTTTTGAAGTTCGAAACGAAATATAAGCAGCACTAATAATTGCTGTCAAGGTTTTTTCCAATTGGCTCTTATCTATTTCAATGAGCTGAATTAAAATCCGGATTTTTTTTTAATTAGGCCCAATTCTTTTGCTATGGCCATTTTAATCTAAAAAATAGAACTTTTAATTGTTATTGTGTTATTTTCCGAAAAATAAATTTTTGCGACATTTTTTATGCCAAGGCTTTTCAAATTATTTCTATTTATTTCAATGCGCTGAATTCAAATCTGGCCTTTTTTTCGCAAAGAAAATAGAGCTTTTAGTTGTGTTTGTGTTATTTTCCGAAATTTATTCATCACAGGTGTAAAACGTTATAGCCCTTGGTCATATGATTACAAATTTTGGCTACATTTGTATTCAACGGATTGACAGCTGAAATAACCACGACAGCCCCCCAAATATTTTTAAACGTAGAGTTATTTGAAAACATAAGAATCGGCTGAAAGAACCATGACAGCCCCCAAATTATTTTCAAACGCAGTTATTTGAAAAATAAGACTGAAATGAATATCAAAGAGGAGCAAATTTCTATAAAATGATTGTTGCCAATTTTGAAAGTTACTCTAGTATAATTTAATTTAGATAGTTTGAACACCCTAAAACAACAATTAAGCAACGACATAAAATATTTTCAAAGAATATTACACATGCTCAAATTCTTTCACTCAAACAAATATCCCTCAAAATCTGACATCCCTACTAAACCCAACTCATATAAATTCACGGAACAACAAAAGATAATACAAGTAGAAAGATACATTTGAATCACAGAGGAGTATCACAGTGAAGGCAAGTAGATAGTTGGAAAAATATACTCTAAGCTTACATATGTAAACCGATAATCCCTCAACGATCCATACACATAAGTAAACACAAGCCAGAGCAAACAGAATCTCGTTCTTGTAACCCGATCAACCAACCAAGAGAGAAAGAGCAAATGTGACGTATATATTTTCGCTGAGCAAGGCGAGTTCTTGAACCTTGGTAATTCGTTCTCTCACAGCTACCATTAAAAAACTATTCATTAAAAGATAGAACATTATGGTATTTCACCAGAGCCAGAGTGATTTCTTGTGATTGCAGAAAGGAAAGGAAGGGCAGATGATTAGCGTAGTAACTTGGTCGATCTTTAATGTTAAGTTTCTACATCCACGGAATAAAGTCTTTTTCTAGTTCTTCAAAGCAGCCTTTCAATGTTCTATCTGCTAAAACCTCACTTTAGTTGTAATCGTTTCATCAAGTAAGAGCAAGTTAAAATGATCCAGGCCGACATACCTTCACAAAACACCCAAACATCCCCTGGGTGGAGCTTTAACTTGGGCTATGCATTGGCCGTTTCTCTTCCTCTAATTAATTGTCTGCTTCACTTTATTGACAACATTTGGATCTTTTAGAAAGATTCAGCAGATTTGTCGATACGAAATTTCGTCCTTACCCTTAAGATAGCCCCATTGATATTATTCGTAGATAAGGGATTTAAAAGATTATTTTCAGATATTCATTCACCAAAACTCCTTCCCAGACTGCTTGATAGGAGGGAAAATTCTAGAGAAATATAGGGGGCAAAATCTCTCCTTGAAGACCATTTTAAAAGCAAAACTAACAAGATTTCCAGCGAAAAAGAATATTTTGGTCTCCTTTGAGGTGAATATTCATAATTACGGATCATATTAGTGCCTAGAACTTTTAATTTATTCTAAGATAAAGATGGCATCTTAGTCATATAAGTTGATTACAATTTAACGTTGCCGATAAGAGAGGAATTTGTCCTCGGAATATAATGTGGATCTTCTCGTCCAATCATTTAGTTGACTGGTCTTGTGGTCCTTGTAAAACTTTGCAAGTCCCTTCTTTAAATATCTCTCCTACTATCTTTTTTTCCTCTTTAAATGTTCCGGATGAACTCTGCCAATTATTATTATCAACTCTGTTTTTACATTAATGTTCAATTTGATGTGTGAATAGTCCCGATATTTTACAAATCTCTTTAATGACTGGACGGAACTTAAAGACGGAGGAAGTACTCGAATAGTCTCTCGCCAACCCCCTCTTTTAAGAGAGGGAGGTTTGCTGGGGGTGATATACACCTTCATCTTCAAAATATCGAGGGATCTCGTCAAGTTTGATGATTCAGAGGCTGAAAACCCTTAGTCCTTTGTATCTCGGAAGAATGCAGGGGAAATCCTATTCGACTAACTCATCGCATTTTCCCTCACTCAAAAGACGTTAATTCCCCTCACCTTTTATTTCCTACTATAACTAATTTCTGAACTCTCTCCTCGCGCCATCCGTTTTCCAATTTTACTTGTTTTAGCTCTCAAAATGCAATATATTCCCCCTTCTTTTCCATCATATTCATTTGTAGATGCCCTCTACAAAGATGTAGCGTGCAACATGAGAAGAAAGATGCCAGCTCTCGGTCGCTTCAAAAGCATGTGTAGAAATGCTGTTATCCATATCTCTTTTCCAATATCTCATCATTGTATTCCCTTTTTACAAGAGGCCTGGGATGAAACGGGGGTAAGAAGACTTTTACTATTCTTTTCTTTGTTGCGAATCTGTACTCGAGGGAATGCAAATGAATTCGAGGCCCATTTCTAGAAACGCATCTCTCCTCTTCTTCCTCTTTTTCTGAATTTTCCCTATCGTCAAATCTTTCATTATGAAAGGTATAAAAACTTCAAAGAATAATAATCTTTGCTAGGGAACACCGCTACCATAATATGCCATTTATCTTTGCAATTTTTTGAACCGGTGTAGAAATAGAATAATAATAATAATAGGTATTTATAATGCGTCCTTCAGGGCTATTAGCCATAGCAGAGTGCAGTTTGTGTAACGAGTGTAGAGAAAGTTTAGAGGGGAGAGAAGGCAATTCTGAAGAGATGAGTCTTCAGGAGATGTTTGAAAGTAGCGAGGGAGGAAGAGGAGCACAAACTGAGAAGGAACGGTCACCCATCGAGCAGAGGACAGAACGAGGTGTGTTCAGGATGGGAGCGAAGTTAGAACGGAGGGCCCGAGGAGTTTGACGACGGGAGAGGGCAGACGAGAGATAAGGTGGAGCCTCAAGATTTTCTGCCTTGTAGATGATGAGAAGAATTTTATATTGGCTACGGAAGGGAATAGGTAACCAGTGTAGCTCATGTAACAGAGGCATCGAAGGAGAGAAACGGAGGCGGCGAAGGAAGATCCGGGCAGCATAGGTTTTAACTAGTTTTAATGGGCGAAGTGACGAAGCAGGGAGATTCACTAGAAGAGAATTGCAGTAGTCTAAGCGTGAGGTGACGAAGGCATGAATAACAGTCTCAAGGCGTCGTCGATCAAAATGGGATCGAATACGTGAAAAGGTGCGGAGGAAACCGAAGGAAGACTTACAGATACAATAGATGTGCAGTTTAAACGAGAGTTGCTCGTCGAAAATAACACCAAGATTACTGACGGTAATAGAGAAGGCGACACTGGATTCCCCAAGGTTAAGAGAGAGGAAGAGAGCTTTAAATTTCTCCACCATCAAAGCGGTACCAACAAGGAGAATTTCGGTTTTATCTTGGTTAAGTTTGAGAAAGTTTGCAGACAGCCATTCGTTTATGGAGCTTGGTAATTAATTGAGAAAGGGCATAGTGAATGAGGAAAGGTCTATCTAAGTGTCATCAGCATACAGTTGGAAGGACAGGCCCAAATCGTGAAGTAGGGAGCCAAGAGGAAGTAAGTAGATGCGAAAGAGGATGGGACCAAGGACTAAGCCCTGAGGCACCCTAAATGATATGACACGGGCTCGCAGAAAAGGTTATCGAGCGCGACCGACTGAGTAAAGGAATAAAAAGGTCAAGTGACAAAGATCGAAGATGCGGAATGTTAAGAACGAAGGGATAATTTATAAAAAGGCACTAAGAAAATCATGAAAACATCCAAAATTTCTCGTTTTTCCTAAAGGCTCGTAAAGGAGCCATGGTAATCTGGAAAAGACCGAGCTCAAATGAGATCTGGGGTAGTTGTCTTCAATCCAAATCCCTAAGATTATGTAATACATGTAAACTACAGGAATGTAGAAAATCTGTAGAATTATATAGAACATTATAGAACAGAGATATAGGGAAGCATTGATGAGGCATCCGGAGGCGTTTATGCCCTCCCAGCCGCAATCCTCCTTGGAGCATCTGTCTATTCCGCACATCTTCGATACCTCCATCTTCTCCGCATTCATTACACATCCCTCTTTATGAGGGTGGAGCGCGCTGCCCCTGTTTTTATTCGCTTTTAATTAAAATAAACGATCTCGCCCCCACACTGCTGTACCCCCTAGTTAGATTTCTTACACTCGGAGCAGCAACATTGTACGAATTCGGACAGTTCTTGTCTTTGAGTACTTGTGCTCTTTATACGTGGTTTTACCTCGACCCTTTTATTCCCCTCGCATGAAATCGTTACATAGGATTGACCAGGAGCCCCAATAAGGAAGAGAGTATCTATATTCCTTTTTCATCATTTCACTTTTTTTCTCCTTATTCTCCTCCTTCTTTATCACCATTTTAACTGTAGAAAATTTCCTCCCTGCAATACACAAATAACTCGTCATCAGTCGAAAGTGAACTGTTTGTACCTTTTTATCCACTGCTGGTCAGGTGTAACTCGGGTAAAAATGTGTGGCAAAACGCATGAAAAAGGTCATATTTCCCCTACCTGAATCAAGCGACATTCAAGTATGACTCAACCTTCTTTCTCTCACCGGAAGACTAAAACCTCTTTCATGCGTGACTCAATCGACTATCAAGTGACTCAAACTAGTTACTGACCGAACTCAAGCAACTCTTATTTTATTCTCTAAGACGCTTATATCAGCGTCGAATACTAAATTTGTCATTTGAAATATTTGCAATTTCCGTTATTTAGTTTGATCACAGAACTTAATTTTATATATTTTCATTATTTACTTAAAAATATTGAATTCACAAATACTAAAATTTAACGGTTTTTCACATATTTTAACACGAATCACAATGAAAATTCTCTACAGGCCTAGATAGAACTTGTCATCCTGAAACTAGCCTTCCTTCCTAGACTACCCATAAAAGTTCGTAAATTCGCTGTGTTTGTACATACATAATATCACACACATTAAGACAACAATATATCCCAATTTTCAAAGTAAGATTTTATGCATGAGAACATTAAAAGTCAGTACATAAGTGCAAGGAGAAATAATTTCTTTATTAGATGAGATATTTACTTAGTCTTATGCACCGTGAGCCTAGAAGAACAGAGTATGATGCCAGGTAATCGCATCATCATAAATAAATATCCTTAGTAAACGTACTATCGCGATGATATTGCTATAAGTAAATGCAACATATGAATATCTACTAACTAAATCGTTACCAAACAAACTTTTCACCAATATGTTTGGAAAGGTGTGTAATAGCATGTTTCAAAATGTTGAAATTCATTATAACTATTATAATACCAATATGTTTGGTAAGGTGTGTAATAGCATGTTTTAAAATGTTGAAATTCATTATAACGATTATAATATAATAACTATTGGGGCGAATCAAACAAAATTGAACCTATTATGTTGTTTTACATTCTCTTTCGAATGATCTAATTGCTAAGGTTCTCCTAAGTTTTGCCCGGGAATTAGTTTTTTTTTTGCAATAATATCGTAACTATTTGGCTGATTCTAACGAAATTTAAAACCCTCATATTGTTTTAAATTCCATTTCCAATAATATAATTGCAAACTCACCTAAGATTAGCCAGGAAATTATGGGTTTTTTTTGCAATAATATCCTAACTATTTGGCCGATTCTAACGAAATTTGAAACCCTTAAGTTGTTTCTGTGTTGATTGTAAGCATTTATATTTCACCACAAAAACTCAGTTGTAGAAAAATAAATTATAAATATATCTTATAATCTACTTTGCAGGACATTGTAGTCAAGCAGTATTGATGAAGACGTTACTCCACCTATGCTTAATTGCTGTATCTGTGCAGGCCCGGATACTCCAGCTCAGAGGCTCATACAGGCAACTCCAGAGGGTTACTCTACTTTTTTAAAACATTCAGAAGGTGTAAAAAATGCTACAGTCGTGGAACGTATGAAGGAGGCTCAAACGGAAGAATAACTGAGGTACCAAATTAAATGTAAAAATGATATGTACAACAACTTTGTTGAGACCACCAAGAGGTGAGCTCAAGCCTCAAAGACAGAGAAAGAGTCATCAAAGTTGAAGAGAATACGCACTTGCTCTGAGTTCAGTGCACCGACTGGCTGTAGTTCTAGGAGTTCAAGGTCAGTTCACCTCCCGTATAAGGATGTATTCACTCTTTGCAACCAACCTGCTCAGCTCTAAAAAATAATTCAGCAGAAGATAGAAAGAAATATAGAGTGCCAGAAAATTTAACTGCTGATAAACTGAAGGCAAGCTTGCTGAAGACAGCAGAGAGTCGCGGTGATTACTGAGGCACTGAAGTCACTGCACGCTCGGAAGGGATCAATGACTTGGTTGTAGAGGAAACACTGTACCATTTGCGCTGCAAACTTCTTTTGACGATCGATGACTGATGACAGCCATTGAAAGTTAAATGTTGTGTAACGATCAGCTGGTGTCTCTGGAGGTTGTGGGAACAAACACTGCATTCACTCAGTTTGTTAGCGACAATCTAGATTTAAACATTGTTTCTATTTATGAAAACACTCTCTTCCATTCAATGGGTTGCATCAAATTTGGATTAGTTAAATTTAATATTGGATGGTGTTGACCACAAAGAGGTTTAAGGAGATGTCAATGTATCTAATTTTTTTCCATTTGTGTGTATGAGAGAGAAAGAGAGACAGAGAAAGAGAAGCAGACAGAGAGATTATCCTTGTCGGACGAGGTAGCATTCTTTTTGTAACTATTTCTTTTGTTTTTACTCATTGATTAAAGGGGACTGCAGAAGTGGGATAGACAAATGAAAGGAAGATTTAATACAAAGGCCAAAGGTGCTAATAAATACACTCTTAGATATCTTTAAGGATCAACACAATTGCATAATAATATATATAGTAAAAGAAGTGATATCGGGTGAATTCTTAAGTATCTTCTTTTAACATTTTTAATTCTGATCATTTTAAAAGCAGGAAAAAGTTTCTCTACCGGCCGGAATACTTAGCCGCATATTTTTTTCTAAATTTCTATATTTTGTATTATTAATTTCAAACAGCATGCTATAAGGAGATTTATTGTAATATATGAGCTTGTTTTTCAACCTTGTACCTAGAAGCTGCTATCCAATCTTGCAGATCCAAGATTAAGAGTCAAAAAGTTTTGCAAGTTTAGTTCCTGATTTGTACCAAGCTTGCGTTTAAAGTAATCAACAGCATTGGCAATTGATACAAATTAACTTCTGCAGATCGGCAGGGAGTCTCGGTCTCGAAAGAACGGGAATCTTGAAGGGGTAGTGAAGATGACAAGGCAGCACAACTCTCCGGGAAGAAGGGGGTTCTATAGCTTTCCTCTTAAAAGGGGCCAAAGCTTAACGAAGGTAGATCTGCTGGCGAGATCTTCGACAAAGTACGACGACGGGTTACAGGGGTTCATGGGAAACATACGGCATTCTGAACGGAGTGTATGGCGGGATTTCAATTTCCCCAAGAGATGGTGAGTTTCGGATTAAATACCCGAGGTGCTTCTCCGATAAACGCCTCAGGACTTTGCTGTCCCTAGTGGATTCTTAGCACCAGTCTAAACAAATACATTTCATGATAACACGTCGTTCCAGACGATGAAACTTGCCTCGTGATATGGGGGTACGGTTATTATAACTGCGCAGGGTGTTATCGCAGGAGAGAGGAGGGGGGGAGCGAATGGCATCCGTAAGCAAACACTGCGGTGACACGTGATTAAGCGAAGGGCTGTTTCTTTCTCGAACTTTCTAAAATTCTCACGCCTGCGCACGTGATCTTGAAAAAAGAGAGGGGTATTTCCGAGGGGGCTTCCTCTCACGGTGGTCCTTCGAGGGCATTCCCTCACAACAAGCTTTTCTTTGCTTGGATAATAATTCAACTCTATTTATATACTCCCTGTCTCTATCTTACTCTCAATCTACGACTTCCTCTCAGTACCAACCCTCAAGTCTCAAATTCTTATAAATCTGTAGCCAATTCCTACAGAAACCACGAGAGGCCACCACAGAGGGCCGCACTTACAATACATTAAGGCTTTTATAATTCACAGGTCCTATCTTCTCTGCTCCTCTTCCTCATCTCTTTGTTCTTATTCATATTCTATATTTACAATTACCAAATTTCTCCAATAGGTTACATCGATCGTGGTTTTGCTCATTCATAAATTTCCATCGTTTTTTTCCCTTTTATTATCATAAAATAATTTCAGATTTTCATTGAGTTTTATAATTGTTGTTTTTTCAGATTTATAATTGGGAATAGTTATATTTATATTTTTATATATTTTTAATACACGGTTCTAATGAGTTGAAATTAAGGTCCATAAATGGATACAATAAAAGAAATGATAAACAAGAGAAGAAATATTATAAAAGAAATGGCATCTTCCTGTTATACTGGTAGCTAGAATCCTCCCTACTACCTTTTGATACCAGTATACCTTTCGACAATCCCATCACACCCATGTACAAATAGCTCTGTCAAATTTTTCACAAGTTACATTGATATTTAAGGCAAATAAATTGAACAGCCTCCTTCGTGATCCCACTTTCGGTCCAGAGATTAATTAGAAAAATTACTGACCTCATCTCGAAATAAGGACTCCCTAAATTGAGATATTTCCTCAATGCAGAACTTAACATGAAAGATCGACCAGGTTACTACGCTAATCAACTACCCTTCATGTCCTCCCTATACTCACTAGAGCTCACACTTTCCGCGGCGAGCTACCCAAATGTTCCCTATTTTAATGAAACGTTGATTAATAGAAGCTGACAGAGAATGAATCGCCAAGATCCAAGAACTCGCTTTGACGAGCGGAAATTTATCCCCCAAAATAGCTCCTTCTCCCTTTAACGGTCGGGTGATCGTCAATCTATAACGAGGTTCTTCCCACTCTGGTTTGTCTAAAAATAAGTGTATAGGGGCTTTGAATGATTATTTTTTACATATATAAGCTTAGTATCTCGTTCCTCTATCTATTTGCTTTTACTGTGATATTTGTTCGTGTATTTATGTGTACCTTTCTATTTATATCATCTATTTCTGTTATCTTGTGTATTTATACGAGTGGGGATTCGCAGGGATATCAATGTTTAAGGGATGTGTGTTTGCGTGAAATAATTTGAGTATGTGTAATATTCTTTTAATAATTTGGGATGTGATTTCTAGTGTGCTTTCAGGGTATTCAAATTGTCAAAAATTAAAGTATGTTAAAATAATTTGCTAAATCGACAACCAATATGTTAAAGAAATTTGCTCCACTTTGATGTTTACTTCAGTCGTCTTTTTCAATTGATAGATAAAGTTAATTTTTTGGTCGTTCTTAGAGATCTATTTGTCAGATATTTTTTTAATTTATTTTAACAAGAAGGCTGCTCTTTACTATGTATTGAGAATAGAAAGGTCATAATTATTTGACAAAATTTGTAAATTTCGCTATATGGCTTCGTTGATATATTTAAAATTAAATATTTTAAAATTTCTTTAATTTTCATTTAAAAAGAGCCATCTGCTATTTAAATCAGAATGAGGACCATTTGGCTGAAAAAAATCTTGGTGCAATCATTTTCCTGCAGCAAATATATACTTGGTCAGAAAATCCTTTGTAAAGTGAAGGATAATGAATTTAATTTCTATAAAAACTTCTACGTAACCAAATTTCATATCTTGCTTTAAAATAGTCATTTATTATTATATCCATCATTATATAAATAGGTATATTATGTTTTGATATCAATTTTACCTTTTGATACTAGAGTGATAATGTTTCGAATACTTATATCTACAATTATTTAATTCCCGTATGCATTAAAAATTACGCTCTTTACCATCCTAAAACATTATAAAGTCAGTTTTTTTAATGCGATTAATTATGCTGTTTATATTTGGTTTCGAAACTTCCAAAACCTAAACTATCGGATTTTAGATGAAGCAAAATATTAAATTACAAGATTCCATAAGAATATTATTAATAAATACGGTCAATTAATGCGCACTGTAAATATTTGTAATGATGTCCTTTGTTCGTCAAGACAGCTTCAATACGTTTTGACAGGGTCAGGGCCAAATTTGTGATGATATCTTGACTGATATTTCTCCACTTTTCAAAAAAGCTCCAGCCACTGCTTACAATTCGATGGCTTCTGTTTATAAACCGCCAGTTTGATTATCGTCCACAAATTCTCGAATGGGTTAAATAAAATATAACAAAAGTTCCCAAAGTTCGATGTTATTCTTTGCCAAGAACTTTGTTTTCACTTTTGCTTTGTTATGAGGTGGCGAGATAAGTCTTCGTTCTAGACAAATTTATCTCACATGTTGAAGCGTTCACACATGCATCTTTGCAAATTGGAGCAAGCATGGCACTGGAGGCAACCCAATCTCTGAGATAGAACCTTACCAAATTTCGATCTTAGCTTTATTTATGCAAGAAGCACATTTCAGTAAAGGAGTGTAACCAGACTTTTTTAAATCATTAATGATCCTAAAGATGATGCTCCTTAATGAAATAGTAACTATCTCTTTGCATTTCGGGCCACTTTAGTTCAAGGCAACAATGGTTGCACGCTTGTTATTGGAAAGGACATTTCTAGATTTAAAAAGAGAAAAAATTGATTTTTACAAATAAATATTTGGAAAGACCTTCTATTATAAATTTTTGCGCTTCTCCATAATTACACAAGCATCAAGTGGTCCATTGCCTCAAATGGTCATAATACCTCTATTTCGAAGGGCGTTTATTCACACCTGTAAATTCCTCATCCAATTTATTTTAAGAGTCGGGAGTTTTATTGACAATGTATTCCTGCTCGTTATTTTGAGTTTTCCTATATAGCTGTGATGGAGACTCAGGGCGATAAAATGTTAGGAATTAATTCATAGAAAGAAAATAGGTAAAGTTGCATACATGCAAGCTGTACACACTCAAACGTAAAGTGTAAGAGAAAGAGAGAGAGAGAGGGAGAAGTGATAATTAAATTATAATTGACGCTCCGAGAAGCAAAGCGGCCTTTATACAAAGCATCCACTGGCAAAGGGCAAATAGGAGGAGGAAGCTGCGTGCTAAATAAGGATGGCAGAAAATAAAGGACTTCAAAAGAGATTAAGTACAAAAGAATTATTATAAACTACACAACCTGGTAGATAAATTACATAGATGTGGTAAAGTGTACAAAAAATTTAAATTTTCTTTAGATATTTGCTCAAATGTTTAATTTTAGTAAAAACATCTTCTTGTTTACTTAAGTTTGAACCCACAAAATATTTCACTCCATATTTTAAACCCATAAATAAAAAATATTAAAATATTTTATGCCTTAAATTGAATACTTTTTAAAAATTATTCCATCAACATCTTTTCGTACATTATTTAACACCTTGAACTGAATATGCAAATAATTTTAATAAAAAAATAATAAATAAGAAAAAAACATGATAATTTCAAATATTTTCCTTTAGTAAATAAGAGAGGGATAAAAGAAACTTTATTTTGACATCCATAGAATAAAACCTGGATTGGAAAACCATTCACGGGAACCCCAATTTTTCATTGGTAGCTTCCTCCCTTGCATCGCAGACGAGGTCTTCAGACCTGTCAAAGAAAGACACATAAAGTTAAGAGTGGCAGTTATTCATAAGAACTATGGCAGCAGAGGCAGGTTCTTGTTGCTGGTTTAAAGCTATGTGAAAATAATTAACTAATACATGCATTAATATATGAGGTCAAACATAAACAATGAGATCCTCTTAATTTTCAGAAATCTCAATACAAATTTCTCTTGTGCTTTGGTGTTCAATCTCTGGTACAGGTACCACTAGGGGTACGCAGGAAGGTCCTGGGTTGATATGCAGATTATGTGGGGAAATTGGGATATCAAATTTTTACAATTATATTTGAGTGTCAGCTTCTTTTTAAAATACTTAAAAATACTTAATTAAGAATGCAAAATATTTTAGTTTTTCTAGCTTTAGTAATTTTTAAACTCCATAATGAAAGGAGTTTTCAGGGGTTATAAATCACCAAAGAGGTGGATGCGGGTTGTCGGCTGGCAGTGGGTAGAAGGCGGTGCGCTTGAGATCAAGGACCGGTTGCAACGAGTTTGTTTATTCTTGTTGAAAGTGATTCAATTGGTTCGTATATCTTTATTAATTTGCCTCTATTGCTCCATTTCATTGATCATTTACACTTTCAAAACTTGAATTTGATAGATCTGTTAATAGAAATGTTTCTGGTACCAGGAAAATCCGCCTGGTCGAGAGTTCATCAGGGCCAATTCAAAAACAAAGACAAAAGGTGTTTCAGTGAAAATGTTTGAGATTTAAAAAGTCCAAAAAGCCTTAGAACATTAGATCTATGGACTAGGGCTCGATTTTTACAATTTCGCTACCAGAATTTCTACCAATCATTTTGTGTTTTTTTTCAAAAGGTTTCTCCCTCAGGATCATGGTTTTGCCTGATGGCACTTGCAAATAAGTAGTTAGGGAAAAATTAATGGTAGAAAATCCTTTTATTTGAACTTAAAGCAATAAATGACCACTCAAAGTAATTAAAAGGCGGTTTTCTACATAATCAAAATATCAATATGCAAAGTAATTGGATAATCAGGTCAAGTAAGGTTAAATGTTTGTAAAATATTCAAGATATGTAAAATTTCTGTCATCCTTAGTATTTATTTTTACCTATTTTGATTTGAATATTGGATTTGATTAAGATAATTAGCATATTGGTATGCCCACTCGACACAGAATATGGCTAAAAACATTTAGGAGGCTTCATAGAGTGTCTAGTCAACTTTATACCTTTTTTGGTCGAAGTACCAATTAATTTGCACATTTATATATGCGTTATGTAGAAAAAATTAATGTCAATATTTTGTGTTGTCATATATTGGTGTATGTTCAAATATAAATATTCTATGACCGTTAGTGTTTCCTTTATCCCATAATTTATACAGGAAAAGTGTCCCTGATATGTTAACTTTAAGTGGTGATAGCGACCACTTAGCTGCTAATCCTAAAGTGGTATCATCTCAAATCATTATCCTGAACCATAGATCTTAAAAAGAAGAGAGTTTTATTAGAATTTTTGGTAGCGATATTCGTTCTGGCCCATGGACTAAGTTTCCCAATCATCAAAGACAGCATTGGAGACTTCATACGATCTTGTGCTCCTGTCAGCCATGAGTAAAGAAATCATGTACCTTTGCTCAAATTTCATAATCTGTGGTGTCATCATAAGAGTTAACAAACTGTTAAATAACAAAGTTTCTTAATTAAATAAAATCTATTCCAGTCTTAGACAGTAGACATTTGTATTGATTAAATAAAAAAGAATTTCCAATAAGAAGTTAGACAGAGTAGTAAATTTGGTTGGAATTTTCCTTTACACATTTACTACAGGGGTATGGATGTTTTACCTTGTATGTGTCGGATATTATGTTAATGAATGTGTGATTATAGAAGTTTTAGTATGTGAACATTTTTATTTCCTTTTTATTTTAGGAGCCCATCTCGCGTCTGCCTTCTTGGGCATAAGACGTTGTACTCACTATAGCCTATGAATAGGCTATATTAAAAAAGCAAATAAAAAATAAATAACAAATAACAGAGATAACCAGTTCATCGGTTAAAAATAAAAAGGAAAACAAAACAAAAAAAAGGTAACAAGAAAGAAGTGGGCGGTAGCGTCGGGGGTAGGCCTGTAGTATGTAAACAGCTGCCAAGAGTACGACCGGCGACACTACTTTCAATGCATTTTATAATTTTATCCGACTCAAAGCTGAACTGCCCTATAACTGGTGTATAAGCATCATACCTATATTCGGATAAGAAAAAGCTATGAAAAGTTGGTAAAGTCGTAAGACTTCTTACACTAAATCTCATTTTTATTTGTCAATACAGCATAAATTACAAGCAGGCTTTATTGACCCCAAAATTGAATCATCAGTTACAAATAATAATAAATGATGCTGAAAAAAACAGAAAACTACATCTGGTCGCAGGTCGTCTATTCACGTACGAGTATCTTTAAAAGTGTGAGTGAAGTGATGGGTCAAAAGTATAATCAGTCAGTTGCTTTTCCACAAGGAAGTTCGATGTAATTCGCGGGGAACGGAATTTACAGGACTCTTTGAAGTTTATCGAAGTGAATCCAAAAGATTCCTTCTTGACACTCGGAATTTAGACATGGTAAAATTCGTAATATTTGAAAGATGGCTTTGGAAACTAAGTTATTTGGCGGCCATATTCGCCGAATAAGAGGAAGAAAGTTTTCAGGGTTTGAACAAAAACATTTCAGTCACAGGAAAATGTTAAGGTCTTTTATGCAAAGAATAATGTCTCGTCTTTTAAGCCCTTCAGCGAATATTGTTACGAAAACAAGTTTCTTACCAATGTGCAAACTAGGATGAAGTATATAGTTAGCGCTAAGGAATCATTTCTGATCTACTTTCTAAATGTGAATTTATAATCACAAGAGTTATAGCTCGACTGCCCCTTTGGTAACTTCCATTTGAAGCTCGTGCAATTTGGTGTTGAATTCTACCAAACTGATTAATCGGACAACAGACGGAATAAATTACACTGGGGAACAATGTATTTGGTAAATTGATAAAATTACATTTTCCAACCTAATTCGCGCATACTGAATTCAAATCTGAAATCAGATTCTCTCTAAATGCTACAGATTTTTCATAATATCAATAACTAATATTATACAATAATTTTAATTTTATCACGCCTATCATCATGCCCTGAAGTAATTTTGAATCATCCTTGTGCGTTATTTATATTAAAGCAGGTTTTTTTGCACGAACATTTATTGCATATGAGAAGAAACTTGAATTACACATTAGAATTACAAATACTGTAATCAAATAGATGCAAATTTATTAATGACCGTACATCAGGCTGGAGGACCTCTTGATTTCAATCGGGCAAAAATTTGTGTTTGTAACTCTTCTCTGGCTGAACTCTTCTAATCGTCTAGCAGTAGTTCGCCATCATGTGTCTATCCAAGTGACCTTGGTATCGCTCTTCCATCGTCATCAAATCCTGATGGAAGCGTTCCCCTTGTTCATCGCTCACGGCTCCCAGATTCTCTGGGAACCGGTCGAGGTGACTATTTAGGAAATGCAGCTTCACACTCATGTTGCATCCCAGATCACGATATGCTAAAAGCATATTAGTAACCAGATGCTTGTAGTTGTAGTTATGAGCTTGTTTGTTCCCCAAAAAGTTACGAACAACGGCAGAAAATGAGAGCCAGGTTGCCTTCTCTTTTTCATTCATGGTGTCCACGAATCTGAAATCACTCAGAAATCTTCGGATTTGGGGACCATCAAATATTCCTTTTTTTTATATCTTCGTATGATAAAGCAAGAAACGCCGACACTATGTACTGAAAAGAATCATTGTCAGTGCTCAAAGCCTTGACATACTACTTCATCAACCCCAGTTTGAGATGAAGTGGAGGGAAAACGATCTTCTCTCGAAATACGATTCGAAAATTGGAACTGGTAGACTCAGAATGAGGTACTGGCCGGATCGCCGAGAGAATGTTGGGGTAGTCGATCCTGTGCCGATCTTTCTTTCCAATCCCTTTAGTATTCACCAGATACAAATATCAGTCCGATACAGGATCCTTTGGCTCTCGCCACACCATAGAGATTCCAAAAGTAAGGCCATTTCTCTTTCCTTTCGTCCACTCACGTTGATGTTCCACACAACTATGGCAAACAGCATGTGGGGCCCTCTTCTTATCTTGATCGCCAAGAACATCAAACTATGCCTTATAAGTGCTGATCACAAAGGTTGATATATTGCGCCTTTGACGAACTAGCATGTAACAGCTACATATGTAGCAGAAGGTGTCTGGATCACTAACGCAATTTACTCGAGACGAAGCCATCACTCTAACATGAGACCTGAAAAAAGAAACAATAATGTCAATATTTTGCACAATAACACTTATTACTATCTTACTACTCTGTACTGTAAAGTATTTGCTTTCTACAAGCACCCTCTCTGTCCGTCCGGAGGGCAGTTTGCGGGGAAACGAGAAAATAGAAATTACAGAATAACTATAGGATGAAGGTAAAAATGGATTATATATTTGAAATCAGCATGAAAAAACGAATTAAAATTGGCAGATAAATCTAAGTCACCAGGAAATGTGCTTATAATTGTTCCCCTATGTAATCTTCCTATAAAATTGAAGCTATGTCTGAATCCACATTCAAAGACTTCTGTATTGGTAGGATGAGGTTGAATGTGGGTGATGATTCGTACATTCGTCTTTATAATATTATCTTGATATTTCGATAGAGAAGTCTACCGTGAATATCTTATAGAACTCTTTCTCATTCTTTCTTTTGAAGTGGAGTCCCAGAATGATTTCGTTCACCATGTACATGTTCCATTTCAGGTAGGTTGTTTGTCGAATTTCCTACTACATTACATGTGTTGTATGAACAAGTGTGTTTGGCAAGCGTTATGAAGAATATTATACTTTGAGATTATTCTGTCCCAAATTGCAAACACCATGATTGCTTCGCCAAAAGAATATGACTTGCTCACACTCCACACGTAGCATTCCAAATGAGTGTATGTATAGATGCTTGGAGAATTGTTGTAGTCTCAGTGTTGCATTGAGATTGGCCAAAATATGTTTACATTTAGTTAAGTTTGTATTTATCTTACATGTTCCGCATTTTCTTTCAATTAATATAACTTCTTTAATTTAATGTTTAGTCGCATTGTATTTAAAAAAGCGTTGCTTATATTGCATAAAAATTTATCAACATTTTTCTTTTGCCTTTAAATTTGAGAAGAGAAGCGTCAAAGCTAAGCTAAAATGTTTGATATTCATTGTGCTCCTAAATAAAGTTAATTATCAAATAGGGAAAGCAACCATTATGTATTCATTAATAAATTAATTAACATTCCACAAATTCATCAACAAATTGATATTAGACTTGTATGGCGTTTCCTTCATTGTTTCTACATTTTACTTAAAAAAAAACTAATTTCCATAACTCGCCTACTTTATAATGATTTTCATTTCAATCTTCACTTTTCACTCTTATCGAAAATTCTTTATTGCGCTTTGTAAGTCTTCGTCTTATAAAACTCCTTTCTCATTTCAAGCACATAAACAATATCGTTCTCTTATTATTTGTGTCGTATTTTCTACTTAATAATCTAAAAATTAAAGATTATATTCCCTCATTTAACCTTATTGGATCATCATCATCATCATCAGTAACTCTATAATTTAAGAAGGGGATCTTTTTGAGTATTTGAATATAATTTCATCTTAGTATGGTTATGACTTATGTTTTTTTTAGAAAAATATTTCTAATAATTCTTTTATAATATCAAAAAAACAAAACGGTGAAGTTCAGAAATAGATATAAGTATCGAAATTTTGTGATTTTTTTAAAACCCAAGGAATTACAAATGGTGAAGTTCAGAAAATTTATTTTTATATATCGCAGCAACGTGATATTTTAAAAGGAGGGAAATTTAATTTAGAGTTCCTTTTTAAAATTATAATAATTGGCGAAGTTCAGATAATTTATAAAAATCTAACCATAGCTGCTTTTTTTATATTTTAAATTTTAATCTTAGTAGCGAAGCGCAAGCTCACCCCCTACGGGGGAGTGGCGAAGCCATTGCCAGGTTTAATATTAAAAGACAATTATTCCAAAACGTTTTTGAAGTCTAAAGTTTTGCTATTCTAAAGATTTATGTCCCATTATAAAGAGATAGGTTGCTTTATGTAACTAAATTGCTACTCTAAAATAAATTTTAGATCACCTGAGATAAATTCGCAAAAAATGTATTAATTTTCTGTTAAACTGAGGGCAACTTAGTCAATTCGGGCAATCTTTCCCTGACTAGATGGAAATCTGTTAGTGGACAAAGGGATTTTTTTTTTCTAGCGTTCGGTTATCATTTAATTCATTCGTTTAATATTTGCTAACACTCGCATGGAGGAGTAAGATCTTTGAAAATTCTCGAAAGATGTCTCAATTCAAGTGCTTATTTGTTATCTTTGTTAGACTTAGTTCCCTCGCAACGAATTTGAGCTGTTTAGTTTAAATTAAATGTTTAATCTCTGGCATCTTCGATTTTAAGTCTTGGTTGTAGCACGAAACGTTGCCTCCCCAAGCCGTCATATGCCAAATAATTTTTTTAAAAGCCACATTAGAAAATCGGAAAAAGTTAGTTAATTTAGTTTATAAATTTTACAAAATGTATTTAATGGAAAAATCAATTAAATAAGAGAAGTCTAAAAAACATCAGTAACGAGCAATATCCAAATGACGAAATAATATTTTAGATATTTAAAGAAGTTTCTATTTTGTTTTGTTACTGAATCACAAAAATTAAAATAATTTTATTATTTAAAGAATAAACAGCTATTATATTATAGCATTTACACAACTAATTTATATTTAGACCTCCGTCTCTCTCTTACGTAGCGACTCCAGAAATCCTACCACATTCTCCGAGAGCTCAAAATGTCGCTCAAGGAGACGAAGGATATTAGGGCAGTCCTAGTGATAGAGTTTAGTGCCACCATACACTTTATTGCATTTTAACTGCCTTGGCGTTAGGACAAGGGAGATCCTGTAGTTGCATTTCTTTAATTTTCCGGGATTATCATTTCAAACCATAGTAAATCATAGCAAATTTCAAACCAATCAATATACAGAATTCGGTCAGCTCAAACGCTCGCACTCCGCTAGTTCAATCGGCCGGATTTGCCCATAACAGAGACCGAATCTCGTCATTGATATCCGAGAAGTCAACATTTCCACATTTCGATTACTCTACTCCTCCTTCTGGAATTTACATATCACTATATATATATATATATATATATATATATATATATATATATATATATATATATATATATACAGGGTGGGGCAGAGAGGACGGACGTTTTTAAAATGTCTATTACTCAGCCCCAGGGAGAGGGACATATGGCTGACAGGTACCATTCTGCCAGTGGTTTCTTAGCATTTTTTTTTTCTTTGCTTTTCGGGTGAATTCATGGTGCTGTGGATGATAGAGCATCGAGTGTTTGCATACGACAATTACGTGAAGAATAACGAGTCTGTTACATCAGTTCAGCGTGAATTTCGCCGCCACTTCAACAGTCAGCGAAATGAGGCTGTTCCCACCCGTAACATAATATTACACTGTGTTAATGCACTTCGTACACGAGGTACACTAATAAATAAGATACCAGTGGGGGCCCCAGGAACGGTACGCACCCCGAAAAATGTGGAACGTGTTAGACAAGCTTTGCTGCGGCGGTGTCCGAATCGCTTTGCTCGTAGACATTTCAATGATATAGGCATCGGTAATCGATCGGTAAGGCGTATTTTGCATGAAGACATGCATTTCCACCCCTACAAATTGGTCATTGGGCAACAGTGGCAATCAGCGGACTATGAACAGCGGCTTAAGTTCCACGACAGATGGAAACAATTTTTGAGGCAAATTATCTCATTTTGTTAATGAGTGATGAAGCTCATTTTCATCTGAATGGCATGGTTAATCAACAGAACTGTCGTTATTGGGCTCTTCAAATTCCCAGAGAACTGCATGAAAGACCACTACACAGCCAAAAATTGACAGTTGGTGTGCTGTTGTAAAAGCTGCCGTCGTTGGTCCTTACTTTTTCGAAGACAATAATGGAAATGCGGAATTACGAAGAAAACTTATGCCTATCCGACGTGTGTGGTTTCAGCAGGATGGGGCAACGGCCCACGCAGCCAGAGCATCAATGGACGTTCTTCGCCTTCTCTTCGGTGACTGCCTGATTTCCAAGTTTGCTGACACTCCTTGCCCCCCTCGGTCCCCTGATTTGTCCATGTGTGATTATTTCTTGTGGGGTAACCTTAAATCACGTGTGTATGAGCATCAGCCCTGTTAATTGGACGATTTTAAGGAATCTATTCGCGTGGAAGTCGCCAAATATACAGAGCAATGCTGGAGCGAGTCGAGGCCAACTTCCAAATAGGCCTTCAGAAATGCATCAATGAAAACTGACACCACATGATGGATGTTGTTTTCCACACTTGATTTTGTTAAATGCCAATTCAATACGAACACATTGATGTCAATAAAATTTGTTTGAAGCTAGAATTAATGATTTTGGAAAAAACGTCCGTCCTCTCTCCCCAACCCTGTATAAATATATATGCAAAATATCGGACAAGAAAATGAATGGCGGATTCCAAGTACTTTCGAACTTGTGGCCTTCTTCTTAGGATGTTAATGGTTTCTGGTTCCCTCTGATAAATTTACCCCTGAACTTGAATAAAATGGTGTCATCCCGTTCTTAGATCTAGTTATTCATAGGAGTCTATGTGGATTTAAAATTTCTGTCTATCGTAAGCCTACCAACGCCGGTTCTTATATTCATTTTTACTCAGGTCAATAATATCTATTTTAATCTTTCCCCGAGGTTTGCGGGTCGCCAGCCCGGAATTCATGGAACTTGAGATTTCTAAGATCTTTGAATTCGGTAACAATCTTTGCTACCCTAAAAGTTTCTTACAAAGCCGGTCAAAATCTGAATCAGCCGAAATGGCACTTGGAAAAGAATCACGAAACAAAAAGTGAATGCAACTTTGGACTATTCCACCTTAAAGTCCGAATTGCTAGCCGCTGTTCATATGAATAGCGAATTCTACCACTCCCGATTCAGCCAGGAAAGTATCCGCCCTGGCAAAACATTTCGACAACACGGGTATATCCTCCAAAGACATCTTCAGTGTTGGCTGGATGCGTGCAAAATTCCGCAGCTCTACGAGTCCCTTCTGGACTTTTTCCTTAGGGATCAGCTTTTAGCTGCCATGGCTCCCGAAATTCGCGCCTTCATTAAGGTTAAACGTTGCGCCACTTTCAAGGAGTGCTTGGAAGAGGCCGATGTCTTCGCGGGTCGTCACGATTTATATCCTAAGGATGTTAAAAAGGCTCCCAATCGCCCCCCAAAACTAAATTTTATTGCCATAATACCCACCTATATTGGTTCCAAGATTTACCAATGTTCCTAGTCCCTCGAAGTCAAGAAACTTCCATCCATCTGAACACCGAGACTTTAAGCCCCTAGTTTCTTCTCCCCAGGTTGTGCCGTACCAAAAAAACCCGATCGTCTGCTACACCTGCGGAGTTCCCGGCAATTACCGCACGAACTGTCCTTAAAACTCCCGATTCGCAAACTCTCAGTCCCACCAAGTGCACCAAATCTGGGCCGCCCCTGATCCTCCTCCGTAGCCTCAGGAGACTCCCGATCCTCCGTCGCCCGCCAAAGACCCGGTCCATCAGGTAAACTTTCTTTTTAATGAGAACAACCCTGGTGGATTGAAGTTCGAGAACGGAACTGTGAACGGTCGCCGAGTATCCACCCTCGTCCGTGACACCGGGTGCACCTGTATTATAGTGTCCGAGGACAGACTCCCCCCTGTTAGCCCCGACCACAAGAAATTTGCGGTGGTCGACTACTACCTTGGCCGGGCCAGTCGTTTCTTAGTAATTCGTTGTCACATTGAGTGTGACTATATGTCCGTTTGGGCCGAAGTGGTAGCGGCCCCAATCCAGTTAGGCTCCATTTTGTTCGGTCAGAACCCCGTAATCCATGACCATCCCGTGGCCCAGCCCGTGATTACACGTACACAGGCAGCCCTGGAATTTTATGTTCCCGTTCCCCTGGAAACCCCTATCGACCCGGAGCTCCAAGCCTTCCGGAGCGACAAGTTTTCCCGCGCCCAGAAGGAGCGAACAACTCCCCCCCCCCTCTTTGGGAGAAAACTAAAGCCCTTGAGCGTGAGTCCACCAGAGGTAACAAACGAGTGTCGTATCTCGTGAAGAAGGACTTATTGAGAGGTATGAGACCTAATTGGACCTTAAGTCACGAGGACGAAAATTCAAGCCTGGCGCGGAGGTGCTGGTGCTACTTCCCACTGGAAGCAACAAACTCCTTAGCCAGTTTCATATATTAATAATGAGAATAATAGAGTTTAAAAATGCCAGTGCATATCAGGTTAAAGTGCAAATCCAGTTCGTATTTTGTTAAAAAGGTGTAAATTCAGTGCGTATTTAATTTTAAAGTTTGTAAATAAAGAGAAATCAAGTGTCCGGTGCTAAGATGGATGATATTAATTTTATTAGAACAAATTATGTGTAAAAAGTCAGTGTAAATATTAATTTAAAAGTTATCCCCGTATTCTTAGTTCCGTGCGTACGCAAATTAGTGTATCGAAACAAAAAACCTTTGTTCGCTGTGTAGGATCCGCATCTAGATTCGTAAATGTCATCACGTTTGGCATCACATGGTTTAAAATAAAGAATCACAGAATTGTTGCCATTTTAACTTTCATGTGTTGCAACCAATCATTATTCTATTTTTGAATTCGGTGTTGGACGATTCATTGACCCCATCTACTCGTAAAAGTAGAGAGCAAATTCTTTTCGGACGCCTCTATATTTGGTCTACATATAGCATGTATTATATTTGACCATATAGTCTACTCAGAGGGATTAGTAAAATACTCCAATTGTTGAGAAAGTTCACTTTGGGGTATTCCTCAATGGTTGTAAACCGGGATAGGGGGTTTCTCTGACGAGAGATAGAGCTTGTTTCTCAATACAAGCTAATATTCTTTCCAGCCAACATAAATTGGTAGACTACAATTATGGTGGTTCCCTGTTTGAGTCCGGTTCCTTGATAGTCATAGACGGCTTATGTTTAGGTCAGGCCCCAGTGCCGAATCATTGCACCATGTTAGAGAGTAAAGAGATGGGCAAAAGAATTAAAAATATTCCATAAATCGGAGAGTTTATTGTCATGACCCCATAGATCATGAGCTGTTGGTGCAGGGGACATTGCTATGAACTTATATTTCTCACATACGACTAAGATCGTAGATACGACCACTTCTAGAAATTTAAGTTACGAAAAACGTCAGAAAAGGAGAAATATTTTAGTTATATTAGATTAATAAGCAAAAACCATGGATGGCAACTTGGCTAGGAAAGAAATCAGATAAGCCCTCCATGTACGGGCAAGTTCTACGAGGATAGGAGGGGAGTAATATTGGTATGGGAGGGACTACATTCATGGGAACAGAAAATTAATAAAAATAATCAAACTTTGCATTTTTTTTTAGTATTTGATGTCATAATTTTGAAATGGAATATACAAAAATTGGAGTCCAAAACAATTTTAATAATAAATAAAGTCATTTGTTGTGCGCAGGCAATATTTACAAGGATGTCCCTTGTTCTGAGCTCTGCTTAAATTCGTTTTTGGAATGCTAGAGACCAAATATGTGATTATATCTTAAATGATGTTGCTCCATTTTTGTTCCATAATCACCCACAACTGCTCCCAATTGGATGGCTTCTTTGTATCAACCGCCAGTTTGAAAATCGCCCACAAATACTCTATTTAGTTTAAATTTGGCTAAATCTCTGGCAAGGTCCCACAGGTTAGATCGCATTTTCTTTCAAACCTTTGTTATTGTTTTACTTTGTGAGAAGGTGTGCCATCGTGCTGAAAATTGCAGTTATCTTATTACAAATGGTCGTGATCTATTATAAAATGGTGCAGATGAAGCACGTTGTGTTACCATTTGGAGTGAATGATCTTGTTCTTGGGCCGAATTGTTAGTGCTCGAATTCTCTTAGATTAGACGCAGCTCCACATAGGGTGAGGGTTCGGAGCCTTCCCCGTGCGCTCGACTAAAAGGACGTGAGAGCGCTTGCCTTTTCTCCTCCTAACGAGAAATTTTCTACAAGCCTCAAACAAGTGAAAGGGTGAGCTGCCTTCAAGAATATCAGTTTGTCTCAGCCTTAAACAGTCTATTCTTGATATTTCCTAACAAAGAGGAGCCTACATATACTTAAGGTTCATTATGGTGAGATGAGGCTTTTTTACAGCCCTTCTCATCTCCTCTTTTCCAATCGTGACCAAGCTTGGCCCTAGAAGCAACCTGATTCTTGAGTTGGGCCATTACCAGGCCACAATCTTGGGTCGTTCAAGTGAAGCCCTTGAACGCCCATAAGACTTCTTTACAAGAGCATAACGAGTCCTTTTCAAATCATTAATGATTCTAATGATGTTTCTCTCTAATGCAATACTTTTAGCAACTCTTTCTTTGCCTTTCACTCCAATTTGGCGCACAGAAACAATGGATGCAAGATTTTCTTTGAAAAGAACCATTTGACAAAGTTTCAATCATTTATTTTCACAAAAATACTACGAAAGTGACAATATTTAGACATCTTAATTAATTTCACTTATATTTGTTTGGATTTTAATAAATCTGCAATAAATGAAATATTAGAATAATTATTCCAATCAGGTAAATTAAAAAACGATTTGAATAAATAAAAATATATATTATTCTCAAACCTTCGGCTATGACTGTATGCATACTTTTGTACGGAGACATTTCTTGTGTGTAATTTAAGTAATTATATTCGTGACAGAAATTCAGCTGAAATTACACACATACACACATAAATAATCCCTGTCTAAATAGCTAATCAAGCATGTTTGCTTCGGCTCCACCTTTTTTGCCTACAGCTCCTCTATTCATATACATCTGTATTAACGAAGAAACCATAGATATCCATAGACTGGTTAGGGTAGAAAAGCAATACATGTAAGAGAAACGAACACACAATCATACATCCACTCGATTAGTTGCTGTTAATTGAATCTGAAACATTTTATTTTGCAGTATAATTAACGGGTTGTCAAGAAATTGTTCCTAATTTATTGGTGTATAGAGATCATTTTTGATGTCTAGGCCATTTTACTCATTGCACAAACCTACTTCAAGTTACTAATATGTAATACCTATGGCTTATTCAAGTTACGAAATATGTGTTTAGGGGCGACATGAAATGTTTGAACAGGACATTACATGTGAATATTTCTTTATTTTATACGTAACTTAATCAATTTGTTTAATAAATGCATTCCAAGGTGTATTTTGTCCTTCCCTCCATTTATTGGTGTTTTCTATGATAAAATAATCACCTAGCAATTCCATCATTGATTATTCTTCAATAATTAAAATTACCCTTAAACGAAGATTACAATTGAACTCATGGGCAACGAAATATTAAGACATGTTCACTAAAATAAAATACTTGTAGAGGATCCCTCAAAATTTGTACGACAGCCTTCGCCTCTTGGGATAAATACATAAATAACCAATAAGTACACTAATTTATACATACACACAACATATTAACCGTTTTACTCCTATCCATACACTTTCCTATGTGATCGAAATTGAAATAAAACGGCGATATTTAACGTCATAGCTCCTAATTATTCGTTCATTTCTTTCTTAATCGTTCAATTGATCGCTCCAAATTTGAAAACCTAAAACTCGGAGGAAATTAAAAGAGCGAACGAATTCTGATTCTGAATCAAATTTCGCCGTCAATTTCCTGCGGCGTTCCGGGAAGACATCTCAGAGGCCTCCGAGTGAACTCTGGCCGAGAAAAGTGTCCGAGAAGGAATCACCTCTGGATATAAGCACTAACTAGGTAATTTCCTGTTTAATTGTGACGCTCTTTTGTGCAGACAGTTGCTTTCTGTTGGATCTTAGCATATTCCACTACATTCCAATACATTCTGATGTACTCTGCTATATCCTTGTGCATTTTAGGGCATTCTGATCCATAATAATATATTTAATTACGTTCCTATGCAGTTTGATATATTTTTCTAACTTCAACTACAAACTTGTGCATTTAAATATATTCTGCTATATCCTAGTATAGTCTGGTGCATTATGATGCATCTTGATAGATTTTTGAGGGCATCTGCATTGCATTTGCTATATCATAATAGTTAACCGTACATTCTTTTCTATCCTGGTGAGATTTGTTTATTCTTGTACATCCTGCTACATTATGTTGCTATTTCATGATATCCTGGTATTAAGTGGTACTCTCAGTTACATTCTCGCAAATATTAAAGCATTTAGTTTCCTTTGAATGGGCTCCAGTGCATTCCTCTACATCTTGCTACACTCTGGTACCCTTTGATACATTCGGCTTTACAAGGGTACATCTCAGCTCATTTTTCTATTATTATATATACCATAACGGTCCCATGCATTCTAGTTCATTCTAGGGCATCCTGGTATATTCTGGTAACCAAGCAATAACTCCCTTCATCTCTCCTGTAAGACCTCCGTCACTTAGAAACATTTACGCTTCTCGTTTGTTTAAGTAACTTTCGAAGCGGGATTTCGGTTTCCTCGTTTCTCTCACGGCAGAAGTTTCAATATCGAGACTTAAAAGCGACTGGGAGGGGTTTGGCCACCGATCTTCGCTCTTTTGGGGGCCTTTTATCTCTTATTAGAGACCTACATTTTAACGTAAGATCCGAACTACAGCTTTCTACAGTATTTGGCAGGTGCCGTGAAGGTGACACCTATCAAAACTCTATCCTGTGACTAACCACAGACGATGTGGCTTAACTTATCTATAAACGGATGCAATGATTCCATTCGGATAAGGCGTCACCTTCCCCTCATACACAGTCAAAAGGGAGAAATAGGACGGAATGTGGGAATGAATTTTCAATGAAAGTGTTAGAATGAAGGTCGTGTCAAATAGGTGAAATGAAGATGTAGTGAAAGAGGTGAATATGGTGACTAAATAATCAACACCCTACCTTCCTAGGCCGCGTTTTGTTGGATTGGTGAAAAATATTGAGATGAAGTCGGTGCTAACTTAATGAAGTGGAGATGGGATAAATGTATTGAAAGGGGAATAGTGTTAAATTAAAGAAATGAAGATGTGTTGATTTAATGAAAGAATGGGGTGGGATAAATTGGTGAAGTAAGATTGTTGAATTGAAGTTTACGGTAGATTAATTAAATGAAGGTAAGGTGAACCTGTTGGAGTATGGGAGAAGTAATAATGCTGAAACGAAGTTGGAGTGTAAGAACTAAAGTTAAGGTTAAAGTCAAGTGGATGGAAGGAAGGTGGTATTGAATTAATGGGAGGGGAGAATGGTATAGTTAATTTGGTGAAAGGTTTGATAGTGTAAGATGAATGAAATGAGGGTTGGGTGAAATTGTTGAAAAGAAGTTGTATAAAAATGTCGAAGTAAAATTGGAATTAAAAAATTCAAGTTAATGTAGCTTCGAATTGTTGAAGTGAAGAGTTTGGACAAAATATAAGGGTGTAAAGAACGAAAGTAACTTCGATCAGTGGACAACGGATAAAGTAGGGAAAATACAGACAGGCCAAGAAAGAAATTGTTTAGAAAGAATTGTAGAGGGAAAAATGCTTAGGAGAAGAAAGACTTAGGGAAAAATGATCCCCATCCCATTGGTGTGAAATGCTTGAAGTAATTTTCGTGTCTTATTGTTCAATTATAGGAGAGTACTGGTGCTGTTGGGGGGGGGGGGAATAAAAGTGTTTGAGGGAAGGAATATGAAATTGTTTATATAATGTCGTTGTGAAATTGAATTGTAAAATTTAAGATTGTTTCTAATGATGCAACATAAGAGTGAAAGTGCTGCAAGAAACTGATAAAATGAATGTGAAATAAAATTGTTTAATTGAGAATAAAAGACGCAGGAGACATTCGTAATTTTCCTTTTCACTCCACATACCGAGTATTTACGACCGCCACATCTACAGAACAGCTTAACATCCATAACATCTTACATAACGGCCCGCATAAAATTCGGTTCCACGAGATCGGATGGATTTCACTGAACCCTTCAGAAAGTGGGTCAGGGAAAGGTCCGGACCTAACCAAGAGCCACTTTTTAGGTGTTTTTTTTTAGATGGCTCTTTTAGATTCCTCATTTTCCTATTTATTATCCTCATTTTCTCTTTTGCAGAGCGACAAAGAAGTGATTTCAAAGATATAAATAAGAAATTTGTAGTGGTGGAAATCAACTAGGATGAAAGGGCCCGGGTTTATGATCGCGGGAATGAGGTTGGACATCAGCGTATTCTCTTTCACTTTTCCTGCGTGTCATGCCTTCTCCTTTATAAACACACACAACTGCATAGAACCTGAAACCCATCCTGTAGAGTTCCTTTCATTTAATTAAACCATTAAAGACCACCACTAATTTGTCCACTGTTAACTTGGCCGTGTAATATAAAGGGCTTAGCAAAATCATTACCCCATTTTATCCCTATTTTCCTACTATCGTATTTTTGCATTCCCTTTCAACACATTCACTACCAAAATACATCCCTATATTTACGTATAATAAGTATAAGCAGTCCCTCCTACTGACCCCTGCTTTACTTTCCAATACACCAGCACACCACAAATTACACTTCTTCAGCCTCACCATTCTCCATACTGAAGGGATTAGAGCACCTCTGTTTAAATAAAGGCCGTCTCTTAACACAATTAATAATCAGCCATTAATAAACAGGGTGTCTCACCTGCTTCCTTAGTCTTCTTTTTAATCGCTCCTGATCAAAATAATCGTTTTAGCGATTAAGATCAAACTTGGACAATGTTATAGTGTTAAGATGAAATTTGAGTTTGTGTACTGAAGTTGAAAGGCGGCTGTATATCTACTCATGGGTTTCTTCTACCTGATCGTCGAAATTTACAAAGAGGTACGGTGCACCATCCATCTCTCTCATTGGGGAAGAAATTCACCTTCTAGATAATGAACTACGCATAAAGATTAGAATCACCATCCCTGGCAAGCCAGAACGGTATAGTAGTAGCCTGTTTTGACACAAAACCAGCGACCATAATACTTGTGGTTCCACATTAGGAGTATGTTGTATGGATGTCCCAATAAGAGATGCAAGTAACGCATGTTGTTATATGTGGATATGCGTGACCCATATACGTGCCCAATTTGAAGACGACAAAAAACGACCTGAAACCGAAGAATCATAGGGTTGGGTTTGGTGGGTAGGTTCACAAAAACAGTCGCGGCGCGATGGTCGCATCTTTAACCTCCCAGAGGTCGTCTCCCATGTTCTTTACTAGACATCACAGACGTCTGACCGTATTTCTGCCATGTAATTAGTGTGAAAAAGAGTGAAACGCTGGTTTGCTCGTCCAGTCATCATGTCGTCTTTGGTGCCATCATCGACGCGCTCATTCCTACATGTCCAGGGAGTAAACGGAAGAAAATCTAGATATCTACCAACTCGCGGCAACCATGGCCTAATAGATACCGTAAACCAGGTAATGAGGAGATTTCATTTCCTCGAGAGCAGTCAGGGCGCTTTGTGAGTCACTATAGATCACGATTTTGACTCTTAACCAGGCACGACGTATAATCCCCTATACAGTGCGTGTTTTGCAATCAGATGGGCCGTAAAAATAGACGCAGTACCTGGTAGGGCCCTACTAAAGTCAAACAAGCTTGAGAAACTGATAACCCTCGATTTGGATCTATCCGTGTATAGTGGCAGGCCTCGAGCCTGACACGAAGGCAGAGCGAAATACTCCCGGCGCTAGAGAATCTTTAGGAGCATAAACGTCGTGACCCATAGTCAAAAGTGGTGTTACCCTGAAGGGTAGAGTCCTGTGGGGGGAAGACGACCAGCCTGCCCGTCAGCTATGGTGAGCTCTCGAGGGAGCTTCCAATCTCCAAATCACAGAGACTTAAGGTAATGCTTGGCATCTTATGGCGACATAGGCAAAGTCATAATCGCCAGCGTGTGGAATGAGAGAGGCGGAATCTCCTCGGCATGAGCCAAGAGGCTCTCATTAGACGATATGCGGAAGAGGCAACGGTTACCCAACGAAGAGCAGTTTGGTGGATCGAGTTCCACTTCAGCAATTCACGCTTGGCTGCAGATACGGAACACTCACATACGTATTTAAGATTTGAGCAGACAAAGGAATGGTAAAATATCGAGGTGGTTTTCCCATCAGCATGACATATGCTGAACGGCACGGAACCAATTATGTCCATGCCAAATCAAGAGGGATGGGAGGTCATGGGATTTTGTGTGAAACTCGACTTGGAGCCAGTTTATAATAAGAGAAACGCAGAGAGCATATGAAACTTAGTGGAATGATTAGGTTGAACCATATATATAAGTTGCCATCGAAAACACGCTACTCATAGAGAACAGACACGCTGTGAGTTGCTTGACATAGATATAAGGAGATAAGCCTAGAAAAGGTAAAATGCGTTCTTGGTGCGATTATGGTGTTTTCGGATGGTAAAAAAAGAGAGGCTCTTTATCGCATACTAGGTCGGTTCCTCTAAATATTATGTTACGGTGAGTAATAAACTTGCCATCAAATAAAAGACTAAGGGGCAGGTTTATTAAGATAGAAAATCCTTTGATGCTTTGTGGCCATGGAACCCTTTCAAAAGACATTATTTTAGCTAAGAGATATCAATGTTTCCAAATTTGTAATTTTATGATGACATGGGAATTACTTCTCCGCCTGCAAACACCTTCACACCTACTACAGACTATTCCTTGCGTTCTCTGCATAGTCCCACCTATTACTAGGTGAATATCCCCATACATTTTCCAGTAATCTTTCCTCAATAATTATGTAGTTTATAATTCACCATATGCCTTTGCTCCTCCACTCAATCTGTTCTTCGCCATTCAGATCCTTGTAATTTATGCATCCTTAAAGAAATGATTTCGGCTCTCCTTTTAATAGAAATCAATTCCATCACAATGACTTATTTTGACTTTACCTAAGAGGTTGAAAAACGAGAGAACAAACGTAGAAATCCTCAAAATATTATAAACGCTTTCAATTTGACATTCCATAGGCTTATCAACTTGTCTGTTCCATAATTCTTTAATACACTTTTGAACTACAACCGACCTTCCAAACCATATGTTGGCTACTCCAGAGACAGAAACCCTCCACAAGAAGTAGTGATGATAACCAAGCCCATTTTCACAACTTTCTCACATTCTAGGGAGACCAACCTTCTTCTCAAGCGAGAAGCTCAGTTTGTCACTGTTAACGAATCCTTCACTCTCACTCTGACAGTAAAGAGTATTTAACTTTAATGTCTGAATCAGGTATTACACTTTTGGCGTCCTTGCTTTAATTGCATTACAGAAAAACTGATCCTTGGTTACCACTCGTCACCCTTAAATGTGTAAACCTTTTACAATCTTGGTGATCTGGTCTTGGAATGTGGCTTGCGAAGATCCCCATTAGACAGGCGTGAATACTGTAATTTACCATTCAGCGCTCACTAATAATGTATAAACGCCACACGGAAATAAAGCCACTAGAATAGAAAATGAAGAGGAGTACTCCAACTATCTCTTCCCCTGACTGCACCCCACCACCAACCCGGCCCCTATAACAATTTTCTCGAAGAACTTTATTCATTATATCAATAAAGAGCGTAGTGTATCAAGCTTCTTTATCGTTTTACATAACTATCTATGAAGAGACAAACCTCTTAGACATATTTATTCAATTTCTTACATTCTCTATATACCAACTATATTAGGAATGTAAGAAGATAATTTCTCAGCAACCTGAGAAATAATACGGTTGAGGAACTCTAGCGTTAAATCTGACAAAGATAACAACACAAATTCATCAAGTTGAATGCATCCAGATGGCAACAAATACGTTAAGAACGATTTACCTCTCTTTGGAAGGAGTCCATAAAGGTCAATCATCGTGTCACAACCCCTTCATGGTGCTGACTTCAAATTATAACAGAGTTGGATGTGAATTTATTCTTTATACCTGAATTGAAAAGAGACTAGTTTAAGGCTGAAGATTTGAGGTGAAAGAGAGAGAATGATTTAAATTAGCTTGGTTGGATTGAGTAAATTCTGATGAAGGTAAAGCTTCGAATGGACGGCATAAATTCATTAGGGTGACAAGGAAAAGGATCCGAAGGCAATTCAAATCAAATATTTATGGTCCAAACGAATTTCAGTCATAAGGTCAACTTTCTCCCCAATAAATTTACCTATTTTATTCGAAGATTTGTAATCGCTAAATATAATCTTTAGGACAAGAACGAAAGTACGTTTCAACGGACACATCACTGCTAGAAGCCTCCAGGAAATGGGATTCATATAGAAAGAGAGGAATCAAGGGAAGGAAAAACTGTTACTCTCACTCTCGCGCTCTCTCTTTCTCTCTCTCTCTCTCTCTCTCTCTCTCTCTCTCTCTATATATATATATATATATATATATATATATATATATATATATATGATTATTCGTGAGTCACCACGCCATCCCCACAGGGTCACCAACAATCATGTGACTTTGGAACGGAGAATTACTGCGATATTCTTCTGGGCGATTTCGGTAGCAGATGTCTTCGAGGCTTACCTGTGATAAAGGGACAAAACGATTCACGTTTTAATGAATTTATTAGAAAAATTTACTTTTCTCTTCTGCAACATTTGGAATGTTTCGAACAAGAAGAGTTTATCATTTGAAATCTTCACTGTCACATCCTTACTCTTACACTTAATGAAAACTCCCGATATCCAAAGTGTGCGCTTTAGTCTCTTTGATATTCGTTAGAGATTTAATGGACAAGTGAAGCGAACGACGTCTTGCGGCCAAAGAACGCCGGAATCGAGATTCGCAGTCAAATAAGTTACCGATACTTAACCATCGGTAAACTTGATTGAAGTTACCATTTTTCTCCAGACCACTAGTCAAGGAAGACGCCAACATATCTCACATTCACCATGGATGCACTGAAAGTCACGTATAGTATGAAGAGTTCCGATAGTTTCCATGTATAAATGTGGTGGTGCCACCAAATTTGTTCTGCCCAAAACGCCTGACCAGCACAAATCTGGCCGCACCACCACATGTTTTAATGGAATGTAACGGAGCTCTTCGCACAAGACACGACTTTCTGAGTGGCAATAAGGAAGACGAGCTCTGGTGGTGTCCGGGAAACAAAAGTGACAGCACAATGGTTGCGTGCTGAAAGAAAAGAAAGAAAGAAAAAATGGAAGAAGGAAGAAAAGTATAGAAATAAAGCAAAGAAATAACTAAAAAGGAAATACCTCAAATGCTTTTATCTTCGATTTCTCGTCGCCATCAGGAAGCTGCGTGTACCAATTCTATGTCCTCTTCTGGGCCCCAAGGGACACTCGAGGAGGGCTTTAAAATGGCCCCCTAAGCTATTAAATCCCTCTTCTAACACATGCTATCATCTCATTATACCACTCGCATACAACAAAACATACACGAACACGACCGCTCATAGACATAAGACTTAATCAGGTACTGCCTCTATCCAAAGTTACACCCCTAACTGTACCTCTTCCCCCCCTTATCAGGGACATTTATTTACTACTATCTGTAACATTATCCGGGAAATTGGCAGTAATACTAAAATTAACATCAGTTGTTGGCTAAGGGTAAGATTTACCCAACTGCGACTTTCCCATGGATCCCCTTGAAATCGGTCAGTACCGGCGCGTCTCCCGAATATGGACAATCTTCTTTGATCGGATTCATGGGATTCTTATACATAGAAGACACCGGGTTTTTAATATATGAGCGCATCCACTCAGAATCTGGGTTTACGACGTGCAACTTACTCTGTGGGGGTGAAGATCTAAATTTATGTGGATTTGGCACTCCCATTGGCAGGCTATATGTGTGGGACTGTCCTGGCTTGTTCTTGATACCTCACCTCTGATTTTTGAAATCTCTCTTCCATTTAGCACTAATTTACCCTTCGATCTTCTCTCCAAGTTCAAAATTCTGTCCTGCACTACTGTTAAACACTATTTTATTCTTTCATTTGTTTCTCATGTTTTCTCTCTTTCGCGCTGGGCAGCATCAAGAATTTCTCTTCCAATGCTTTTAGCGCAACCATTATCTCTTTAACAGTGAAAGTTGTCTTAAATTAATTTTTAAGACTAGAATTCAATTTTCTTTCAATTTTCTTCTATACTTTCTGTCTCAATGATTGAAATTTTGCTACTTTTTTGGCATCGTGGGCAATAATGAAAATAGCAATAGAGATACAATCTTCTACTCCGGGTAGGATAGTTAAATTCTTTTCTGGTCATACTCAACCTTTGCCTCCCGACTGGTGTTTTGTTTATGACCGAAGATAACCAGGATGTCGTGAAATTTCTCTTCCAATGCATTTTATCAAAGACTTAATCTTTAATCCTCTCGCGCTCTGTTTAACAAACAAATGTCCCTTGGATTACCTTTAAACAATAACATTTCCATTTGCTGTTTATTCATTTCATCTTTCTCCACCTTGGTTTCTCTATTTCCCACATCCACTCCCTTTTTTTCACTAGAGAGTCGTTCTAGTGCTACACAATCATTCCAGCGCTTTAAATTAATACAGTAAGGGGCAAAGGTTTTTGAGACGAGATATTTAGTCATATAAAAAATAATAGAAATAATAAAAAATTGCATTCATTTTAGCATGTTTGAATCATATATTGAAGGTGAAATATTCAGAATTTTATAGCTCAACCCCACTTTCTTAATAAATCCAGTCAATTGATGTAGGCAGTCAATATTAACAATCATGTCCCTTGTTCTTCCGACTGCTTCAATTCGTATATCTTGACTGATATTGTTCCAGGTTTTTTCAGTAAACAAACTCAAATGCAAATAATGGATCGCTTCTGTTTATCAACCACCAGTGTGATAATCGCCCACAAACTTTCTATTGGGCTCAATTTTGATGAATTCCCGGGCCAAAGTCTCAGAAGTCCGATCTTATTTTCAGTCAAGAACTTTGTTAAGGCTTTTGCTTTATGAGAAGGTGGTCATTATGCTAAAAATTACAATTAACCTTCCCAAATTGGCCCTAATTGGTATCATTTTAATGAGAAGCAGCTCCAGAAATAGAGAGTATCCAGAGGCTTCACTATGGACATGATACAGGAACCGCGAAAGCGCTTCCCCATTCCTTCTCCTAACGAGGGATCTTCCAGAAGTTCCAAACAAGCGGAAAGGGGCTTCATCAGAGAATGTCACTTTGGCTCAGATTTCAACTCTCATCTTAAATATTTCCTACAAAAGTTGAGCCAAACCGTAAGGCACTTTTCGCTTAAATGAGGGTTGAGACCTTTGTCGAAAAGTCACTGGCTCCGTGTTTAGGCTGAACATTCAAAGCTGCTTATTTCCAATCGTAAGCAAACTTGGCACAGGAGGCAGCGCCATCCTTAAGCTAGGACCTTACCAGGAGGCGTTCTTGGCTTTTCTTTGAAGCTCTCTTTGGCATCCAGAAAGTTTCCCTACAGGAGTGTAACCTTTCTTTTTAAGGTCATGAATGGTCCTAAAGGTGGATGCAATACCCTTATCAACTACATCTTTGCATTTCAAGCCACTCTGTTGCAGACCAACAATGGTTGGACGCTTTGTGTGGATAGAATCATCTCTCTAATTAGAAAAAATTCAAACATTTATTTTTAGAAAAAGAAAAAAGATTATAATTACTCAATCTCATTTATATAATCCATAGTTGTCATAATTTTACCCTTTTGATCGAAGAGCAAACTCCAAAGACTGAAACTCCCCTTCAAGAGGAACAAACAAGAGCGCCATTTGTGTTCAACGAACGAATGCAGTTTTTTCTTATTATTTTTAAATGGTGAATTTATAATGAAAATTCAATAATTAAAATATTAAGATAATTATTCTTATCACATGAAATTTAAATATTTAAAATATTAAAAAAATTAAATATTTTGGTTTCAAACTTTTTTTCACGACTGTACATCAATAACGCATTTGTTAAAAGACTAAACAAATCTTCTTCTAAAACATTTCCTCAAAATCGACATCTTTATCTCTGGCGCTACTTTTTAGTGGAAATTTGAAAGACTTGAGAATAGGGTTGGAAAAGACCCACCTTTCTTTCCCCACATAAAGTATTTTCTTTGTCCGATATAGGCGATTTGACTCTGGTATTTAATATGAGTGGTCCGTCCATCCTGCACAGGAAAATAATTTGACTTAAGCAAATGGAAAACAAACAATCCTTTGAATATGCCTTCTACAAAGGTTTAGAGCAAAGAAAATGGTGTAAACAACGGTTCCCATAAATACTATTTGCATAATATTTTATATAAAGAAAATAAAACGATATTTTCCACGATAACGATAGAAATTCAGAATAGAAAATGTTTTTCTTGGATTTCTGGCGTCAAGGTGAGGGAGTGGCTGACTATTGGACGGATGGGCTGGACCTATGCCTCGTTTAGGAAACCCAAGCATCTACTCCCTCCTTTGCTCCGTGAGAATACCAATGGGGTATCATAATCTTACATGGTCCTAATCAGATCCTCATACCCAGGAAGTGGAATGGGTGCCCTCATCCTAATCCCTCCCATGTAAAGATGCCTCTACGATTGCTAATCGATGTAAAAGAGGTAAGTATTTCCGCGAACCCTATTAAATCCTGCAATTGTGGTGCCACAGGTCTACCTATTTTACAAGACGAGCCCCGGAAATAAAACTCAACGATTTCTAAATTATTCGTGAATTGGAATTGTGAACTTTGACAGAAAAGGAAATAAAATAAAAATTCATTGTAAAAAGCCCAGGGTCTGAGACAAGTTGTTGTCCGTGGGTCGGACCCAGTGACTTAATATGTTCGTGACTTCCACCTCCGTGCCTGGTCCTATTAAATCCTACAATTTTGGTGCCACAGGTCTACCTATTTTACAAGACGAGCCCCGGAAATAAAACTCAACGATTTCTAAATTATTCGTGAACTGGAATTGAGAACTTTGACAGAAAAGGAAAGAAAAGAAAAATTCGTTTCAAAGAGCCCAGGGTGTGGAACAAGTTGTTGAGGAGTATTTGTGATGGGTGTAGAACTTGACGCCATTATTGATAAGAACGTTAAAGAAATTAGTATCGTAGGATCGACTAATAGAATGGATGTCCATTAGTATGGGTGGTAGGTTGATGATATTATTATTGGAGAATATCATAGAGATGGTATTATTGAAGTTCAGGAAGAGTTTGTTAGCAACAAATCATTGTTAAGATTAATAATTAATATCTGATGGATTGGGTCCCTCAGAGATACTGACGTATCATCAGCCCAAAGTATGAAATTTGGTCCCGTGTTTTGAAATATGAGACTTTTGCAGAAAGGTCAAGAAGTTTATTTTATTCAGTTTAGAGTCACAGTTTAGAGCTATGGCGATCAAATGTATAACAGCCACATATCTAACAGAATGAATTAGGATCATTTGTGCATTTATGTCTACTAGGAGAAGCCATCATTACATCTGAAATAAAACATAAATAGGATTAATTTTAGGAAACCATAAATTTAAAATCGCATGAACAAAAGAGCATACAGTCAAAAGCCCATTTTAGATTTGAATTTTGCGACGCCAATTAATTAGAATGAGTTGACAAATCTCATGAAACAAAAAATACGAAAAGGAATATTCCTTACTCTATTTGGACGCTTAGTTTTTAGGAAAGACTAGCCAATGGCTTCGCCACTCCGCCCTACGGCGGGACCTTGCCCTTCTCTACTAAGATTAAAATGTAAAATCTAAAAAAAAAGCAGCCATGGTTAAATTTTTATAAATTTTCTGAACTTCGCCAATTACAATAATTTTAAGAAGGAACTCTAAACTAAATTTCCCCCTTTCAAAATATCACGTTGCTAAAATATAGTTATAGAAGATATATAAAAATAAATTTTCTGAACTTCACCCTTTGTAATTCTTTGGGTTTTTTAAAAAAACACAAAATTTTGATACTTATATTTATCTCTGAACTTTACCATTTTATTTTTGAGATTATAAAAGAATTATTAGAAATAACTTTGATAAAAACATAAGTCATAACCAAACTAAGATGAAATTATTATTCAAATACTTAAAGAATCCCCTTCTCAAATTATAGAGTTAGTGATAGAGAAGTGATGATGATGATATATTCGAGCATATTGCAAAACCTCCTCCTTCCTCTTCTGTGTCTTTTAAATTGTATAAACTGCTATAACCTTGAAATCGTGGGATAAATTTGACAGAAACCAAGTTTCACTAAGAATAATTATGTCCGGTTGCTCTACAATTTCAGCTAAGATGAAAATATATCCTCGCACACTTTGTTGAAAGTAATTATATTTAAAGGATAAATCCAAACATTCTGAGTTAAATTGGAATGAGCAAAGTTAAATGAGGTTTGCTCAATGAAATTGGAAGATTCTGCATTAGACATTGATTTCAATTTGTTCCGTGGCAACTTGTGAGGTGAAGAATTTTGCATTGAATTGCTTTGCTAAAATCTATATGACGTCAGTTATCAAATTAATGTCGCAGCCACGGAGCTGGAGGGGATGCAGATGTTCGAGTAGGGATTCGATAAACAATTTTTCTTCCATTTGCAGTGTAATAAGGTCTACGCTTGTTGGTATGGGGGATCCTTTTATTTGGTAGAAAATTATATAGTTTGTTTGCGAAGTAAGTGATAATACTAAATGATTTATGTGGCAAACCTTTTCACGTTTATCTAAGCAAATTGGCATTGGGATTGGTTAGTCTTCGAATACGGACATAATATTAGTAAGCGAGTGATACTTATTTTTATCATACGCTGGATCCCACATTAAACTCATGTTCCTACAGAGATAGGCATTACACGGTGAGGATAAGTAGTAAAAATTTTAAGTATAACAAAAATGCTTATGTCAAACACCCATAATTCTCGTCAGGGAACGTCCTGCAGATCTATTTTCATCACAAGCAAAAAAATAAGCGTTACTCTACAGCGCTTCAGCCGGACGGAAGCAAAGCGGATTCTTGACCTCCAAAATAGTTCAAGGAAGGTAACCGACCATTCGAGACAGATCCGCCATTTCTCTGGGTCTTTTGCTCCCTGATGCGTGATGGATGACTGTCACGATACGGCGATAAGTCGTACTCTAATGTTTGCTTACGCCTGTTACCACCGCCCGAGAGACTGGGTGACGTTCACATATAAGCGCTTGAGTTTAGTTCAAGAGCGCTTGAATCACACATGAGTAATTAAAATAATCCTTGAATAACGCTTAAAATCAGTTGGTATACACTTAGGTCACAAATGAAAATCGCTTCAGTTCAGTCATTGAGAAAATTGAGTAGTCTTCCAGAGTCGCTTGAGAGGGGCTTTAGTCTCGGGTTGAATGGGAGTTGATTCACGCTTGATAGTCGCTTGACTCACGTCGTTCGAGAGAAGCTTGAGTCCGGCAAGAACCACTCGTGTTTTGTCACGCGGGGTGCCACACACTTCTTCTACGAGTCACACCTCTCCAGCACCGGGTTAACAGGTGACAGCAATTTCCTTTTGACTCATAATCGGGAAATGGTGTAATCCAATGACGGCATTTTCACACAATTAAAATGGCGTCAAAGACAAACAAATAAACTAGAGGTGAATAAAGAGAAAAAAGCGAAATGATAAGAACCATGAGCCGAATGGTGCTCTTGGTCAATCTTAAGTAACGGGGTCTGGTGGGGGGAGTACAAGACTTTAGGCGCAGCCACGTACAAAGAGCACATGTACTCACATATGATAACAAACGCTGATATGATGGCTGAGGCGGTTAAAAGTATCGACGAGTACAAGGACTGAAGTTGTAAATGACAAATTTAAGAATGACGGTACGTGTTGACAAGGACTAAATTAAAAGGACGGGTATTTTAACGTCCCATTAAGATGATGTCACCAATGACTAAGTAAATATAATTAATGATGACAAGGATTAGATTAAAAGGACCGATGAGATAAAGAAAGAATAAAAAAGCCTGATGTTGTTAAAAGTTGAATTACAAAGGTCGAATTTTCCATTGATTGAATGACAATAATAAATGATAAAAAGATTAAATGGCAATAAATGCCGATTACAAGGACTACATTAAAAGGAATAAAGTTTTTTTTACTGAATTAAATAGGATTTTAATTCACTTTCTCGCATCAATGATCTTTTCAATATTGTCTTTGTCATTATAGATCATCTTCTAAATTAAGCCAATGGGAACATTTGTATATAGGGTAGGCCTCTAAATACTTTTGAAAGTAGGCTTTAACATAATTTAAGGATTCTATAAGGTGATTCAAAAGTCTCTGGACAGTGATAAACGTTAATGCAAGGAATTACTTGTAGTAAATGTTAAAAATGTCGTTCTTGCACCTGAACACACAGATTAATCCCTCTCAATTTGCGGACAAAGACCTTATAATGATTTCTCTACTTCATTTTGACTTATTTGGTTTCACCTCGGACATTTATTATTTGATTTTCAACAAGGAAATTTTCTTCCTGCCGAGACACTTTTGAATCACCCTGTTCATATTTCTGCAATGTTCACATATTTTGTCGGCTTTGCATATTCATATAATGTTTTATTGACTTCTGCTGATTCTCTATATTTCTACAGGACTCCACAATTTTAAATATCACTAGCGTCTTCTATATATTCAATAGCACCATACACTATCCTCACATTTCTACCTATTTATACAATCTTCTAAATAATTCTGCACGACCCTGCAGATTTCTTTGATATCTACCTTATACATGCAAGCTTTCGCTTATTTCTAAAGAATTCTTCATAATTCTGTAGCCATCCATGTCTTTAGAATGTTTCTGTATATCTGTGCGCGATTTCACAATTTTGTATATAATTCAACAGATTTTCTAATTTAATGTAGTTTACATATATAACACAATTTTAGGGATTTGGATTAAAGGCAACTGCCAAAGATCTCATTTAAGCTCTGTCTTTTCCAGATTGCCTTAGCTCCTTTACGAGCCTTTGGTGCAAACATATTTCCTCAGGATTTTCTTTGTGCCCTTTGATATCTTGGGTCGCAACATTCATTTATCTTCAATCTTTGTTCATAGCCTTTTGTTCTTCTGTGGGATTACAGGTTGGAAAAACAGCGCAGATAAATTGAATATTATGGCAACGGTGTTCGCTATCAAAGTTTATTCTTTGTAGTTTTATATCTTTCTTAATGAAAGATTTGGCGATAAGGATAATTCAGAAAAATGAAAAGAGAGAGGCTGGATTTTAGTAAGGGGAAGCCTAAATAAATGAGGGGAAGAGGAGATTGTTATCTATACAATCGGGCTCTGAGGTGAGATTAAAACATTTCAAGGTTAAATTAAAGCGAAGCAAGAGATGCTCGACTGCTGAAGGGATATCTAAAACCATATAAGGGAAAAGAGGGGATAATTTTGCATTTTATTGGATAAACAGGTAAAACGTAAAATCCGGTTGACGAAGGGAGAGTTAAGCAATAAGTGATAGATGGGGGTGAGATGACTGTAGGGAAATAACGTCCTTTATGTGAGAGGAAATGCTATAAGTTGTTCTAAATTGTTTACTCGTGAATTTTTCAAAGATGGAAAGGATTAAGCGTTTTAGCCACTAGATCATGAAACCTTGACGAGATCCCTATATATTTTGAAAACGAGGGGATTATCACCCCGATTAATTCTTCCTTCTTTAAAGAGGAGAAGAGGTAGGGAGGAATCTAGTAGTTCCCTTGTCTAGTAAGCACTTCAACGCTCTAAAGGGATTCGTAAAAATTCGGGACTGTCCTTAAATAAAGTTCGGCATTAGTGTAACAATTCAATTGCTAATAATGATACTTATTTCCAAAAGACTCAATAACGTACGAAGAAAAATAAATAAAACTAATAAAAACAAAGGAGTTAGATAAATTCCATTACATGGTAATAATAAGTGTCAGAGTTCAGCCGGAAGATTTAAATAGACGCAAAAGGTAGTATGAGAAATATTTAAAGAAGGGGCCTGCCACACTTTACAAGGAACATAAGACTTGTCAACTAAAGGCGAGAGACGGGAAGATTCACATTATTTCCCAGGGAAAAAAAATTCTCTCTTATCGGCAGCGTAAAATTGTAATAAACTTGTATGAGTAAGACGCCATCTTTTTCTTATAATAAACTAAATGTTATAGCCACAAGTAAGATCCATAATTATGAATATTCACCTAAAAGAACAAAATGTCCCTTTCACTCGAAACATATTGGTTTGGCTTTTAAAATAGCGTTTAAAGGAAGGTTTGGCCACTCCTATTTATCGAGATCTCCCCCTCTTCGAGCAGGTAAGGGAAGGAGTTTGGGGAAATGGATATCGGAAAATAATCCTTTAAATCCCTCTGTTATATCGATGGGGTCATTCTTGGGGTAAGGACGAAATCTTGTATCGACAAGTTGGATGATTCTTTTTAAATTACCCAAATGTTAACAATGAAGCGAAAAAGACAATGGGTAAGTGGAAGAGAGCCTACTAATGCACAACCCCAGAGGGAGCCCCACCCAAGTAATGTTTTGGTGTTTGGCGAAGGTCTGTTGGCTTGAATTATTTTGAATTGCTCTCAGTTTATGAAACGATTACATCTTACGTTAAATGTTAGCAGTTAGAACATTTAATAGCTGCTTTGAAGGAATAGGAAAAATGCTTTCTTCGTGCAGATGAAAATGTGAGTTATTACATCTCGAAAATCGACGGGGCCCAACTGAGCAAGGATAAGAAGACAAATTTATTGTAAGATCTCGTCTGGATAAGACTCCCACAGGGCTGTTTATTTTCCAGCACTTTCTCCATTGTGATTACCTCCAGCCATTATCTAGCACCTCCTAATTGAGCCTCATTCCAATGTATACCTCCTTCTCTTTGTTCTCAAATGCTTTAATTTGTACCCTTTTTAATTTTGCTATCTCCTCTTTCTCATTAAATCCTTCTGATCCAACCAACTTTCTTTTCTTCTGTTACCACTTGTTACTGCCTCCTCCTCCTTAAACCTACTAATTCTCACATCCACCTTTTACCTTCACATCCCTCATATTACCAAATTCCAGCTCTTACGTCGTGTTCATACCCCTAGAATTCCTGCTTTCAGCAGAATCACCTGTTATCATCAGTTTTCCTATGTTATCATATGATTACAACTAATACCACACGTTAACAGCCAAAATGGCTCACATATGAGATTATGCTCACACAACTAATTTCATATTGCTGAATTTGAATCTGATATTTGTTTTGTTCTATCAGACGAGGTTTTATAAAAAAAGCAATAAGTACAAATATTCAATATTCCGTCACTTTTGTCGTGCAACAGATATTTAACCCAAAACAGACCAGCTTGTCTCTTATGTGACTGTGCTTACATGACTACATCCACATTGTTGAGAATGATTTAAATGTTTTATTCTACTATCAGATCTACTTTCCTAAACAATCATAAAAATAGTAAATATGATGATATTAATTGTCTCATGCAAGATAACGATATTAAACACGTCACAGATAAGCTCATAAGAAATTGTACCAGAAATCTTATGTTCAAATCCTTTAGAATTGACAAAATATGAAGTTCTAAAAGTGCTTCTGAACTTTGCCCTTCCATTTGTACAGCTCGCTCTCTTCTCGTTCCAGCGTCGAGCAATAGTCACCCATCATGTAAGAAGTGATTAATCCCAGATATCTGCTTTCCATTATGGAGATATCCTGATGAAATCTTTCACCGTGTTCATCACTAATGTTTCCAAGGTTATCTTGGCTAAAATCAATATGATAGTGAAAAAAATGCAAGTTCAAGGATATCTTTGCTCCTAATGCATGATAATTCTGCAGTGTGGTTGTAACGATTTCTTTGTAGTTGTCAGAACGATAGTTTCCAAGAAAAAGCTATGAAACATTGACAAATGATTCCTATGAGTCTTTCTCCATTGTATTCAAGACCTTGATGAATTCCCTATCATAAACTAGTATGCGAATCTGTGGTCCATTCAAGACACCTATTTTCAATTTGGCTTCAGAAACCACACCACCCAGTTTCTGACATAAGTATCGAAACCCAGCAACAGATTGATCCATAGCCTTGAAATATTTTTTAACCAAACCGAGCTTCAGATGCAGTGGAAGCAAAAATATCTTTTCTCGAACTACAAGAGGATTATGAACACATTTGAACCAGGCTCATTGCTTGTTCTTGGCGGCCATTCGTTTCTCACATAGTGCTTTGCATCAGCTCTGCTGTCCCACAAACAAAAGGCACATCTGCTTTGTGTAGCCACTCTGAAGGCCCAATAGTAAACAGATGATGTTGAGATCCCCATATATCTTCCACTGGTGTTTCTTGTACTCTATAGCGGCTAATAAAATTTTCATTGTTTCATAGCTCTCAGCCATCTTTGCTGCATGTGCTATTGATACAGATGAAAATCAATTGCCATTGTGCAAAAGAAGTGCTTTCAGAGAGTCTTTTCCAGAGTCTATAAATGGCCTCCAATCATTTGACTTGTATGGTTAAGACTTGCAGAATTGTTGCATGAAAGATACTGCCTCCTCACAGTAACAAAGGTCGTTTGCCATCTTGTAAAATGCATATAGCTCTATATGTCAGTAACGAGCTGTAGTGATACGCACTCCAGCTTCCAGCAGGTTACGCTGCTTTAGTCTGGATCCCCAAACTTCGGCCTTTTCTTTGGACAAGTCTTATTCCCTAATTTGATCATAAAGCGCTTCTTGAGGAAAGAGTTTAGGCCTGGTATTTTCAGAGTCATCTTGGAATTCGCCTTCATTTAAGGTAGAATTATAATCGGAATCATTCATCAATTCTTGTTTAGTCGGTGGATTTTTGACTTGGAGCTCAGCGTTGTGCTGAACTGGTCGGATGGCAGAAGCAATATTGGGGTAATGCACCTTACCACGTTTTTTAAGCTTATTCCCTTGGTGTTTGTGAGAAAGAAGTAGCAGTCACTGCTGTGGTCTTTAAGCTCATGGCATGGTAGTGCAAACGGCATTACTGAGCTTCGCTTACCACACATTTACTCGCTCAGGTGGTTGACACAAGACTTACAAGCTATATGAAGTGCCAATTTCTTGTCTTGGTCACCCAAAAGACATTTGAAGTAACTTTTGTCGTTGAATCGAACAGCTTTTGTTAGTTTCTTTAGCCTATCAGGAGTGAAGGCGTCACATATGTAACAAATAAGATCGGCATCGTTCATGCACTTGCCACGTCCCATAATTTATTAAGTTCAGACTATTTAGAAATTAGGCAGTTGTAGATGTATGTCAGAAAGAGACGTAAAACCTCACTGGTGCACTTCAGGCGCAGATAACGAAAGCGTTCGATGCAGGGTGAGTTCAAAACAGATCGGGAACTCCACGCGACCGTGAGAATTCACGCAGGACGCGCCTCGTCTGATAAGACCCGCTCCCTTCCGGCGCCTCGGCCGATGCACTTCTGCGGAGGCCACATAAATACTCAGAAAAGGGCCACCAGAATTCAGTACAGTTGGGATAGCAGTAGTGTGCAGTCCCCGTGCGTATCAACCGCCATCCTCGGACCTCCACCTGTGACGTGGCGAGCCGGCCTCGGCTCAGCCTTGCCCGCAGTCGAAGTCAAGTGTTCTCGCTAGATAGACGCTAGTCAACAGAAAAACCTGTATCAACCTCAGGTCAGCTCCTTTCTCGCCTGGCGTACTCTATCGTTCATCTTCAGTGAGGTTAAACAAAGTGTTTGCAATCAGACATTGCAAATCCCCGTAGTCACCAGTCCCCAGCCCATCCGATTTACCTGAGTCTCCCTCGAACCATAGCCTATCCGTTTTCCTTCAAGTATTCCTTCGTGCGTCCAGTGAACGAGCATCATCGAGTCCCGTTATACCCCTAGACTCCGTGACTTTGATTTTGCACTTCCGTATTCCCCCTTAATTTCGTTTTGTTTATCCATTGTATAATTAATTATATTCCTTGTTTTTGTATATAGTAAAGTATTTTTCTATAACCAGTTTCTCTCAGCCCAGAACCCCTAGAAGTTATTTAACTTAGGCCCACTATCGCACTCAGTTTGTTATTGTTTACCCACGCGCTCATTTTGACTCCACCTTGTCCCGTCTGAGGAGGGTCAGTACAAGGTCACTCAACGACCTTGACTCTATTACAATATGCACTATCTTGAACCAGCAATCTGAAACAAACAAAAAAGCATAAATTAGAAAAGAATGATTGCATAAGGGGAACCCTTGAACATATAAATTAGTGTATGGAGAACATGGTGCACCAAATATATGAGGGGCGGTCAATAAGTTTTGCGAATCGGTAGGGCAAAACAGAGGAAGGGGGATGGCTGTTTGTGGGGCTGTTAGAGCAAGTTATGACAAGTCACGACCTGCAGCAGCACGCTCCTGCCTCGTCTATTTAAGAAGAAGTAGCCGATCGCAGATCGTCAGTCACAAATTTTTTAACAAAGAAGAAAGTTGAGCAAGAATGCAAAAGAGATCCATGAACGCATGGTTGCAGTGTACACCGACACCGCCCCTTCCTATGCAACCATTGCTCGCTGGAATAGGGAGTTTCGCCATGGTCGTGAGTCCCTTCAAGATGACCCCCTTCCAGGATGCTCGTCAGACGTGACCAACGAGGACAATATGGCCCGTGTGAAGAGGATGATCCTCGTCGAAAATCGACGGGTGAAGGTCCAAGAAATCGAGCGAGAACTTGGAATATCACAAGGAAGTGTTATGAACATCATCCACGACAATTTGGCCATGACCAAGGTCTCTGTCCGTTGGGTCCCTAGAAACCTCACGCCCCATGATCGACTTCAACGTCGTCAAAGTCCACAAGGCCAGAGTTGCACAAGCTGCCCTGCACGAGTGCGGATTCGAGGGGCTTAACCATCCCCCCTACAGTCCAGATCTGGCCCCTAGCGACTACTTTTTATTCCGCCAGCTCAAAGCTGCACTGCGTGGACGCCGGTTTGGGGACGATGAAGATGTCCAGCTCGCCGTCCAAGAGTGGATTGAACAGCAGTCGGGAGATTTCTGGTTTTCGGGAATTCGAAGCGTCAGGGACAAGTGGCGCAAGTGCATTGAAGTCGAGGGTAGTTATATTGAAAAATAATAAAACACTTTTTCTCATATCTCGTTTCCTTAGAGCCGAATTGCAAAACTTATTGACGACCCCTCGTAGATATTCTGGTTCTGAAAAACTGAGCCCTTACAACTATACGAATGTCATTATTGAATTCAGAGGATACAATTACCCTAGAATCAGATTATTTTGCTCCCGATCCATGAGTTATCTTTTTGGGCTTGACCAGTGTAAGTTCCACTTCTACGAAAAATGGTAAGAAAAGATGACTAATTTACTCATGGGAATAAGAACGAATGATGAGATAAAGAAAAATATGATCTTTATGGAGGATTTTCTGCAGGTATAAAGATTTCTTGTACCAAAGAGTAGTCCTGAAGGAGTGACCATTTTGTTATATCAGTGACAATCTTCGAACTGGGAAAGAACACTTAGTGGTAATAACTAAGTTGCCAGGACGGACTTATTCTCTCCATCTATATGAGAAGTGTAGCAGAGATTGAGTGAGTTTGAGAACAACTGAGAGAAACTGTTTAAGGTGGGAACAGATATCATATAAGACCAAAAATTTTCAACTGATCTAAGAGATGTGTTCATCAAGACATCTAAAAGAAGCCATCAATGATAGATAAGGAACTATGTTTAATTAAACCCGAATGAAAAAAAAATGACATAAAATGATTACATAATAAATAATTTTCAAGCATCAGTTTTCTAAATTCGTTCTTAGTAAGCATATCTGTGGTTCTTAGACACATCTGCAATTTTCAAATACAGAGTTTAATATGTAAACCAGGTAATGGTTTCGCCAACTCCCCCTACGGGGTAAGCTTACTGAGATTGAAATTTAAAATCTAAATAAAAGCAGCCACGGTTAAATTTTTATAAATTTTCTGAACTTCAAAATAGCACGTTGCTAAAATCTAGTTATAGAAGAAGATATATGAAAATAAAATTTCTGAACTTCAACATTTGTAATTCTTTGGGCTTTAAAAAATTCACAAAGTTTCGATACTAATATAGATTTCTGAACTTAATCATCTTTGTTTTTTGATATTATAAAAGAATTATTAGAATTATTTAAATACTCAAAAAAATACCCTTCTTAAATTATAGAGTTAGTGAAGTGATGATGGTAATGATGATTAAATAAAATGCCCTAATAAACTGATATTTTGTACACATTCGCCCCTGCTCTATCTTCTTTCATTACTGCAAGTTTAAATTATATAAATCGTATTGATGTATCACAGTGAAGACAAGTTTAAGCGTATATAAAAATACGGTGCTGGTCTTACGTTTAGCTGGTATGGCCTTTGCTAACGTAAGACAGCCTGTTCCAAACTAATGCAGATCTCTATGTTATAGTTTTGCACTAAAGCCCTAACCCGGTTTTTGAGCTAAAGAAAAGTACTGGTTGTCTCAGTGAGGTCCCTTCCTGTTGTATGATTGGCTTCTTCTAGGGTGAATACCTCTCCATACAACCTAGCGACACATAATCATCTAGATTCGGAACAGCATAAGCCTAATTAATTACTTAGGAAAAGAGGAATGGCGAATTCAGTCCCCTGGATATAATCCGATGAATTATTATTGAATTTGTGATTTCTTCATTGAATTAGATTACGCCAACCAAAATGAGAAATTCCAAGAAAATGAACTGAAGGATTTTATTATTTTTAATTTTAGAATCCCATCTGGCGACTGTCCACTTAGGCTTTGAACTCAAGGAAAATATCAGTAGACCATTCGAAGATATCTCAGTAGATGGCGCTCGGAAGATCATCTACTCATGGACGAGCGATTGAGGGAATAAGGCCTCATTTAATCTATATTCTGATTTGTTCTCTTTAATACCACTAGGGCATTTAAATCATCGAAACTTGCAGTAATCATATCAAATGCGTCAGGTGCAATGTGTACTAAATATTTTATCTTTAAAGCATGCGAATTGTTTATGAAACTTAGAATTCAAGAAAAATATTCTGGTCCTTTAATATTTATAAGCACATCGGTGGTAATGTAAATAATCGCGCATTTAAATTTAATAGTTCAAAATTGTAAGTCCATAGTCAAAATAATAACTTTTCATATCAATTTTATATAAATTGATACGGAAATTTGGTTGTTTGATTTACTATATATGCGTAGGCTATGCGGTCTCTATGGCAAAGGGAAATCGGTTGACCTGTAACGCTATGCGTAGGCTATGCGGTGTCTATGGCAACAGGAAATCTGTTGACTCATAACGCTCTGCGTAGGCTATGCGGTTTCTCTTTCAACGGGAAATCGGTTGACTCGTAACGCTCTGCGTAAGCTATGCGGTCTCTATGGCAACGGGAAATCGGTTGACTCGTAACGCTAAGCGTAGGCTATGCAGTTTCTCTTTCAACGGAAAATCAGTTGCCTCATAAAGATATGCGTTGTCTATGGCAACGGGAAATCGGTTAAGTCGTAACGCTCTGCGTAGGTTATGCGGTGTCTATGGCAAAGGGAAATCGGTTGACTCGTAACGCTAAGCGTAGGCTATGCGATTTTTCTTTCACTGGAAAATCGGTTGATTCGTAACGCTATGCTTTGGCTATGCGGTCTCTATGGCAACGGAAATCGGTTCACTCGTAACGCTATGCTTAGGCTATGCGGTCTCTATGGCAACGATAAATCGGTTGACTCGTAACGCTATGCGTAGTCTATGCGGTCTCTATGGCAACGGGAAATCGGTTGACTCGTAACGCTATGCGTAGGCTATGCGGTCTCTATAGCAACGGGAAATCGGTTGGCTCGTAACGCTATGCGTAGGCTAGGGACTGCATATTTAGGCAATCTTTCACTGACGATGAATTAATTAATTGATTATGTTTGGTTTTCTTCAATAAATATAATTCATCGGACAAATACCTTTCGCTAATTAATAATTATTTACTATGTGCCAACCCTTCGTACATTTCATACCTTGTAGATCTGTCGTAGGTTGCAGACCTTTGCTACGTTGCATACCGTTCATACGTTGCAGACCGTTCATAAGTTGCACATTTTTCACACCTGTTCAACATTACATAGCATCTTTCTTATCTTCTTTAAATCACACACCTTTCTTCTCTTGCATACAGTTCGTAATATTGAATATATTACATATCCTGCCTATCTTGCATACACTGGATAAATTACATACATTTTAAACCTTCAAAACGTTGCATAAATTTCATCCCTTGCAAGGCATTTCTACATTCTTTGTATACATTAAATACCTCGCTCAATATTCGAACAATTTTCAACTTTGAAATAAAATATTTCTGGATTCAATTTTTAATTTTCAAATGACAAAAAAAACTTGACAACTTTTTTGACGTTTTCCCTTTATTAAAAAAAGGTCTCTCCCTCCCCCAAACCCCGTCTAAAAGGGATGGCACTAAATTCCTCGTGGAAAAGAATAGGCAGAAATGAAGTCGGCGACTCATTGGTGCGACTGAAATTTGGGGGATTTGAAATTTTGGAATTAAAAAAGTCCCCCAATTATATAAGGAAGGGACTTTTAAGAGAGGAGCGAAGATGTCGACACTCAGTGGAGGCAGAGGTGTGAGGGTGTTGGACAGAAATGACAAAAGAGAGTAATAAATCACAAAATGTGATGCCTAGTAGATTTTGCAGCTTTTTCGAAACCAAATATGTGGTAAATTTATTTGTTAATTATTGTCGGGGAATGGTCACTTCCCTCCCCCCCCCCGTTCACTCGTGATGCAGTCCCAAGGCGGTTACCGCAAGGACATCCGTCGAAGGCATCGGCGGGTCAGTGCTTAACCACAGTGTGGCACAACTCGGTGCCATGTAAGACCCTAAAGGTCAAAAAGGTAAGATCTCCCCCAGGAGAGTGAGATCCAGTTCCACGTCGAACAAGAAATTGGAGACGTGTTTCTCCCAATCTCGAAGCCTAACGAGGAGCCGATGTTTGACTTCGTGGGAAAGACCGTTTGGAAAAAGAACTCTCCTGGGGCCGTCCTGCAGCCCCTCCCCCCCTTACCACTCCCCCCAGTGGGGGTGTGAGGTATAAATGAGGAACTCTGAGAAAAATCGAGGTAGTATACGTCAGGCCAGGTGACGAAGTCCTCGGATCCAAAACCGAGCTACCTAGACTGGATTGGTAGTATACGTCAGGCCAGGTGACGAAGTCCTCGGATCCAAAACCGAGCTACCTAGACTGGATTGGTAGTATACGTCAGTCTCTAGGTGACGAAGTCCTCGGATCCAAAACCGAGCTACCGAGACTGGAGAGGTAGTTTACTTGGGTCGCCAGACCAAGAAGTACCCTGCAAGAGAGGCAGGGCTACCTACCTTAAGGGGCTAAGAAAAAGCTCATCCTTGAGCTAAGTCCCTGGTTATCAAACCAAACGATAAGTGAACTTTGGGTAAGTTCAACTTACTCTCACCAGAGAGACTCCTCATATCCTGATGCACCTTAAACACCAGGGGTATTCCTCGTCCTTGAGGAATTAAGAAAAGAAGAAGGAAAAGGCTCCCCCTCGAGCCCGTTATTCGGTGGCCACACCGAACTCTTAAGTTAACTTGGTGAGGAACCAAGTTCAACCAATTCTCGCCAGAGAAACCCCCCTCCATTATCCTCGCCCTTGAAGAAGACCCTCCCCGAGTTCAGTCCTCGTCCCTAAGGAAATAAGTAACGAAGGAGAAAAGCTCCTCCTCGAGCTCGTTACTCGGTGATCACACCGCACTCCAAGTTAACTTGATTTAAGAACTAAGTTCGACTCACTCTCGCCAGAGAGACCACGACTGCCTAGGTGTTGCATAAAGCACCGTATTGGTTCTCGTCTTTGAAGAACCCTTCCCCCCCCGAAAGAACGTGTGGACCCCCCAGCTGCTACCCTCGCCAAAACGACCGTGGAATTCCGCCCATCTACATCTCGACACACGGCACGCGTCGTGAGGCAATAACATTTCTGAGGCCTTTAAACTCCACATGAGTCCGTAAGCCTAATTTTTATATTATTGTTTTGTGTAGAGAAAACGTTAACCAAATTTTGGAGGGTAAACTAATTTAATTAATTCTTGTTTAGGATAATATTCAGAGTATCGCTGTAGTTAATGTATAACTGTTATGTATTCATTTGATAAAGGTAAAATATAAGTTTATTTTGAGATTAATGTTCGTTTCTCTTATATATATCCTTACGTGTTGCAGAACAGCTCTGTTCTTTAAGATATTCATATAATATCAATATATTAGACACTCTTAGCACTCTTAGAGACTAGAACTAAAAGGAGGGGAATTCTACGACACTAAATAAAAGTGGTGTCAGGTAAGTAGGGTTCTTATCAGAAAGAATTCTACGACAATTATGTTGCGAAGATATGTTACTTATGGCGGAAGATATGTGGTTATTGTATGGTAAATATGCGGCCCACCCGAGATCGGGCATGGACAGATATGTTGTAGCGAACCTTAAGGGATGAGTAGCGGTGATCCGGTGGTCGATCTAAGTAAGCCGTAGAGACACGTCGTAGAGTAAGAGCGATTTGCCACCGTCCTTTATTGCCACAAACCTGGGGGGGCGGATGTACCCTGCGAGTCCAACCCAGCCACCATCTTCCTTTGTCTTCTCTTCCTTCCTCGTCTCTTCCGTATTTATTCACCTTCCCTTATTTCCTTCTCTTTATTTCTCAACAGTGAAATTCGCCTTTTCCTCCTTCTCTTCTTTCCCTTCCAAAATTATTCCCAATTTTCTCTCCCCTATCTTTAATCCTCTCACTCTCTTACTCTCACTTCTTCAGCCTTCTCCCACCATTCTAGAGCATGCCAACTAGCAACCTCTTTAGAGTGTCAGGTCACTAATAGAGGATGTTCCAAGGATTGGGAGGAGCCACCGCGAAATCGGGAGTAGAAGCCAGAAGGGGGAGGGTACGACACAGGGGGTAAGATGGGGGGATATTCGGAGGATGTGACGGGACGAACGAATGAACGAATAATGCACTGAAGTAATCAAAGGGGTGGAGGATGACAGATGAGGGGGGGGGATTAGGAAGGTGGTGGTCTTGAGTGATAAGAACGAACGAACGAAGGCACACGCAGTGTAGAGTCCGATTGGAGGAGAAACCAGGTGGTGGTAACAGCGGGGGAATAAGGAGGGGGGAAGTAGGAGGCTCTGATGCTCCGAGGATGGCGAAATTTTAGAGAAGGAATTAATTAACAATGAATTGAGCGCGTAAATGAATAAACGAATAATTATACAAATTAAAGAATAATTAAATTAAGCAAGAAAGCAAGGATTAAATGGCTTAATGTATAAATGAAAGAATGCGTCCATAAATAAATGAAGAAATGTAAAATGAATATAAGAAAGGAGGAATAAAGAAGATTTAATTCCATGAATCAATGAAATAATTTAGAAAATAGATAAATGAATGAATTAATAAATCAATCAATCGTATAATAACCGATGAAAAGAAAAAACGAAAATCAAAAATTGAGTAAATAAAAGCAGCAAATTAGTACATTAAACTGAATAATTATCGAAAATAAATTAAATAAACTGGTTAAACAATAAAATAAAGTAATAACCAAGTAAATATACAAATTAACAAACGCGATTCTTAAAAAGGCTTCCCCAACTTGTCACATTATTTCATTAATTTCCGTTTTGCTTCGTCCTGTTCCATATTTCTTCGAGTCTCATTTCGTTCGCTTCTTGATGGAAGCTTGATCCAATTTTTCATTCTCTCCTTTACCACTGCCTAGATGCATTGATTCCTCTTACAGGCCACAACGTTTCGATATGATCATAGACATCTACTAATACAAAAAATCAACAAACAACTTGCCTTACTTATCCCATTATCTTCTCGACCCTCGGTCTCAAGGCAAACATCCATATACATGTACCCTCTCTGAGACCCCTCTTGCTCACTCTTTCTTTATCCTCATTTTCCACACTGTACCTCGCCTTCAACAAATACATTTTCCACACTGTACCTCGCCTTTAACAAATACATTTTCCACACTGTACCTCACCTTTAACAAATACATTTTCCACACTGTACCTCGCCTTTAACAAATACATTTTCCACACTGTACCTCGCCTTTAACAAATACATTTTCCAAGCTAGTTCTTGCTCTCATTTTTCTATGCATCTTTCTTATTTAATTGTACTCCATTTTAAGATAAATATTTAGTTGAAACGAAAATGTTTCTCTCATCCCTGGTCAAATTTAAGGCAAAGATTAGAGGCAAAAGGCAAGTCGTGTGGGATAAAAATGTTACAAATTCTTCAACAGGAAATATTTCATTGAAGATAAATCACTGATTCACTCTTTCTTCACAGGTAGCGAACATCGATAATTCATGAGCAAGGTCAAAATAAATCTAAGGAAGATAGAGCAAGATTTTGGACTACTCCACTCCTACATATATTAGGTTGATTTTGCATGCCATGAAGGATATAAATGTACTGGCAAAATAATTCTTTCGGCGGGATTTTGCGCACATGTAGTTTTTAATACAAGTAAAATGGCATCAATATTAACAGAATTTCCAAAGATGCCGATTTTTCACCTTAATCCACATTACACATGAATTATTTTAGCTTATGTCTCTGCTCTCTGTATGTGGTGTCTCTGTGTTAAGGGAGAAATATCTAATACATAGGAAAAAAGTATTTAAATCAAATAAATATGATTCATAAATAATATTTAGAAATTGAAAAATTACATCTGCGTTTTTCGTTAAGATTTTGGTTATAAATTCAACCGAACGGAAGGAAAATTTTGAAATGAGGTGAAGCGATCGAACAACGCCCACAAGCTCCAAATAATTTACCAAACCTTTATCATCTCTTTAATTCCGACTCATTACCTTCCATCATTTCAATACAGACGGAAATTAAACTTCTCTGGCGTGAAAAAAAACCCATTATTATTCGTGTTCATTTTCCTTTGAGATCTCGAAGAAATTCTTCGAATTATCCTTGCATTAATGGCTTCGAAGAGGATTTAAAATTCAATTGATTAATGCCTTTCAAAGATATGCAACGTTATGATACAACGAAGTATTAATTCGTAGTGAAGCTCTTTATTAAATATATTTGTGTAGAGTGCAGAATTACTAAGAAGATAAGCCCATGACATCAACTCGAGGTTAGTTGAAAAAACAAGGGAGTTGGTCAAAGACAGTGATAAAGTAAAAGGAAAAGAGGTTATGGATAAAGATTAGTGCACTATTCTATTTCCCTGAAATCATATTCATAAATAATATTTATCGATTCATTTCTTAATCATATTTACTACAGTGCTTTCAACGATTTTCCAGGAAACCATTCCATGTCTGTGCTATTTTATAAGAAAATTAAGTTATCGCAGTGTTAAATTAATATTCTAATGATTTACTCCAAGTGGCTATTTATAGTGGCCACTGGGTAATCCAGTTTAATTCTTCACTCGAAATTAATATTAAATTACCTGTTTAGTCTTTTTAAGGCAAATAAATTGGCCTTGGAGATGTAAATTCTGGTACCGTTCTCTTCGTTCGTCACTGGAGGTGATCGAAAATTTACATTCTCTCCAAAATTAATGGAGGCAAGAATTGCATTGCATAATCCAAATGATATCTTACCATCGCTATATTTGTGTACAAAAAACATTTCTTTCGAATTAAATGTAAAATGTCTAGTTATGTATCAAGGAAGCAACACAAAATTGGTTTGAAAATTTTATATTTCTCAAGACTAATACATCGAAATCCTTTACCCTTTTGATACTGTTTCTTTGTTAAGATTGAGATAATTTAGGAAGTGGTTTTTATTTTTAACTCAGGTGGCTAAATATGGATAGCACAGTCACATTGTTGATTGGCATTGTATCATATTAAATTTCATATCATTTTGAAGTGATTTTTTTAATTAAAATAAAATATTGACATGTTATATTACTCAATATTAAAAAAAATATCTTTGAATTAATTAGCATTCTGGGAAGGGGGCTTATATGTCGGAAGTCAAGAAGCACAACATACATAAAAACAATGAAGATTAGACCGCTTAACGACGTCTGACTCTCACATTTGAATTTGAGCCTAATTTTAGGATTTAGAATTGGAAGAGACAACTGGAGATTAAAGCTAAGATAATGATATTGAGAGATCGTAAGTAAAGAAATTGGGGTATCATGTTGAAACATTAACAAAGTTAGAAGAAAGAGGGAAGAAGATTATTGCTTCTTGCCAAGTCTTCCTCAAAGAGCAAGGATTACAAAGGCAAACTAGTTGCCATTATGCAACAGAACATATTTCATGGATCGCTTGTTGCTGTCAATTAACAGTCTCGACTCTTCTGGTTGGGTGCTGTGGCACTTAAACTTGTTCAGAAGCAGCGCAATATCTGTTAGGTACACCAAGTGCCTCTCTTCAGAGAAAAATGGAGATACCCTTAATGTCTTTTGCAGTAGAATGTTATGCGAGCAATTTCTCAGAGGAGATTTTGCTCTTCAATCTAGATGACACCATTTAGGCAGAGAACTTTGACAGGCTGAGATCGTGAACAAGTTCATTTACCTCCTTTTGAAAAAGGGATATGGTACATCATCATCAAACCCACTTCTTCATTTTCCTCAACACTGGAGGAATCTTCCTCGCTAATATCAAGAAGTACTTCGAAGACAATTACTGGAAGTTCATCGCTATGATCTAGGGGACGACTTGCTGATTGAAGATCACGATACTGTAGGTTGACCCGGTTCTTTATGTTGATCCCAGGCAAATCAATGGCTCAAAAGTAGGTCAAGGCCACGTTTTGTCGGCTTCTTTCAAACCATGGCAATTCTTAACTTCAGACTCCTCTTCTTGCACTTTATCCAACGGCGCAGATACTCTGTGCATATCTTGTATACCATGCGCGGTGCCCCAGCTTTATACTGGTCATTAAGTTTCATACCAAAGTTAGCAGGAGAGGGACCTTACGGCGGCCATAGAGAGTGCATCTTACGCGGCCATGCCCAGGACAGCCTCAAATCGCCGCCGGCACCCGGACTGGTGGTTTTATAACGAGGAAGTCCGGGAGCACAATCACCGCGTCAACGAAGTTACCGGATTAAGACCGGGCTACCGAGACTGGACAGGTAGAAACTTGTGTAGCCAGACTACGAAGTCCCCTGCAAATGAGGTAGGGCTACCTAATGGGCTAAGAAGCAGCTCATCTTCGAGCTAGTCCCTGGTTATCAAACAGAACGTTATGTTAACTTGGTCAAGTTCAACTTACTCTCGTCAGAGAGACGCCTCATATCCTGGTGCATCCTAAAGCCCAGGGATATTCCTCGTCCTTGAGGAATTACGAATAGAAGAGGAAAAAGGCTCCCCCTCGAGCCCGTTACCCGGTGGCCACACCAAACTCATAAGTTAACTTGGTTGAGTAAGCAAGTTCAACTTATTCTCGTTAGAAAAACCCCTCCTCCTCGATCCTCGCCCTTGAGGAAGACTGGAACTAAGAAGAAGCTCATCCTCGAGCTAGATCCCGGTTACCAAACCGACCTTTTAAGTTAACTTATTCAAGTTCAACTTATTCACGTCAGAGAAACCCCCCTCTCCTTGATCCTCGCCCTTGAACAAGACCCACCCCGAGTACAGTCCTTGCCGATGAGGAATTAAGTAACGAAGGAGAAAAGCTCTCCCCCCGAACTCGTTACCTGGTGGTCACACCGAACTCTGAGTTAACTTGGTTTAAGAACCAAGTTCGTCTTACTTTCGCCAGAAAGGCCCCGCCTACCTTGGTGCCGCCTAAAGCACCGTGATTGTTCTCCCCCTTGAGGAGCCCCCCTCATTGAATACCGTGTGGACCCCCATATGCTACACTCGCCAAAGTACGTCGTTATCTCAATCACCTCCATCTGGCCGGTCGGCACGCGTCTTGGAGTCAATAACATTCCTGAGGTATTTAAACTCTAGTAGAGTCAATAAGCCTAAATCTTTTATATTGAAGTGCGTATCGAATTTAGCCAATTTTAGAGGGTCAAGTTAATTGGAGTTATTATTGTGTATTTTAATATTCGGAGTATTTCTGTGGTTCATGTTTTGTTTTTGTGGATTATCTTGTTAAATTTAAAATATAAATTTATTTTGGGAATTCCTGGGCGTTTCTCTATATCCTTACGTGTTTGAAACTGCTCTTCTTAAAAACAACAAAAATTAGCACTCTTAGAACAAATTCTAATTCATCAAAGAAGTATATAACTACTACAAAGAATACCACGACAAAAGTGGTGTCAGGTGTGGAGTGATCAAAGCGGCCATTCTGCTACAAAAGTGGTGTCAGGTCTGTAGGTTTTTTACCAGAAAGAACCCAGCAGTTTCTATTTAAGGGAGAGCCAACACGTAAAGGAATAACAGGAATAAGAGAATAATTGACGAGAGGAAAATTGGTAAAGTTAGGAGTGGAATCAATCTAAAGGTAATTGTTGTGGTAAATTTGTTGTCGGAGTGGTATTTCAATCAGCATAGTAGTGGGATTAAGGGTAAGTTAGGCGGCACGCTACCTGGTGAGTGGCGGCATAATTACCTGAGAGTACAGTAAGGAAAATTCGACGGACCAACACAAAATGGATCCGCTCGAAAGATTCAACCAACAAGCCCAAATTCTGGGACTTGAAGGCGAGGATATGGATGCCTACATCCTGTCAGAATTGAGAATACAAAGAGAAGAAGAACAAGAAATAATTGAGTTGATAGAGAAATGGAAAATATAAGAAGAGAGGGGAAAAAAAATTGCGAAGCACTAAAAATACCGATGGACATAGAATTAGAGGAAGACAGAATACAGTGGAAAATAGAAGCAGAGGAAAGAAGAATGCTGAGAAGAAGTGAAACAAACGAAAGAATAATACTGTTGAAAAGAGAAGCAAAAGAATTCAGAATAAGGATAGAAAGGGAAGATGAAGAAAGGAGAATAAAGATAAAACGAGAAGATGATTAAAGAAGAATAAAGATAAAGCTGGAAGATGAAGAAAGAAGAACCCGACGGGAAAATGAAATAGCGAAAGAAGAAAAATAAGCCAAAGAAAGCAAAATGAAGAAGGAAAGAAGAGCCAAAAAAAAGATTGCTCGCACTCGAAAGTGTATCTATCGTAAACCAGATAGAGTTCGAGGAAGTTTTAGCTCGGCCTGGACCTAGAAAGGGACCATCGATGGAAACCCAGCCAAATGGGGTAACGATGAAAGAAGTAGAAAGTAGGGATGAGGTAACATTAGGAGTACCTAAGGAAGAACCTACGAGGAAAACCCAGCCAAATGGGGTAATAATGGAAGAAGTATTAAGTATGGATGGGGTACCAGCAAAAGTACCTAAGGAAGAACATACGAAGAATACCCAGTCAAATTGGGTAATGATGGACAAATTCGTAACTAGGGAAGAGTTACAAGCAGGTGTACCTGAGGAATTACCCACGAAGAGATCTGAGTCAAATGAGTTGACAAGGAAGGAGAAAAGAGGTGTTATTGCGATACACCTAGGTAAAACTAGTCAGATGGTAGACGAGGATGAGTATCCCCTACCCCTAGTAGTCTCCTCCCCGAGCCGGAACGTCCACGGAGTTACCATTAAAACTCCAAGTCGTAGTGAGCGCCACGCCCATTAACGACCCCGCAAGGAAATTTTTTTGGACCCCCAGAGATCGAACCACAACTTGATTTTACAGTGTACCTTGATAAAGAAGGATTATGGGACCCACGCTGCCATCAATTATGCCCCGCTGCAACAGGCCGCACTAGCCATAAGGTTCAGTTTAAAGTTAGTCAAGTACCATAAGAAGGGTAATTCGAGTAGGTTGAAAAACCACTACCATTTAGTTACATACTTAGGTAGACTCAATAACCCTAACGGCCGACTCAGGCGAGGTAAGGTAATGGTCACAGAGCACCATTTTAATATTAGCTACATCAAAAGAGCCGATAAAGTACAGCCGCTCTATAAGCTGAGACAAACTACCATTGAGGGTTATGTCAGTACCTAATAAGCGTGAAACCATGTTTTCATTTATTTTTCGTGTTAGTAGTTATCGGTAGGATTTAAGTTCTTAAAAGCTTAGAAATGTAAGGAAGTAGCTTGTTTTTTTTTGTTTTTGTTCTGTTGCGTGTAATCGATGAATTAGGTTTTTATTATTTGAAGGTTAAATTGTATTGCGAGTATGTTAAGTGGGCTGTGTAACATACCCCCCAGTAAGCTCGCGAGGTCTAGTTCGACCCAATGCCTGTGTACGCGTGCGCGCGTGCGCTCAAGTTTAAAGAAACTTAAAGTAAGAGAGGTCTCAAAGATATACAACTTTGCTGAACTCGACTAGGTTGAGTTAGTTGTTTTGAATTCCCGGGAGTCCCCCCCGCCATTAAGTTCTTCGAAGGGAGGTGTGTAGGGGAATCGTTACCCTCCCGTTCTCTCTCAGTGGAGACCCGAGATGGTTAACCGCCAGAACATCCGGGCTAGGCAACGCGGGTCAGGCTCGTAACCACAGAAACTCGCCACTCGTCTGTATGAAAAGCGAAAATGTTGTAAACTGCAAGATCTCTCCTACGAGAGTATATTCAATTTCACATCAAATAAGAAATTGGACACGCGTTTCTCTCAAGCTCGAAGGCTAACGGGAGCCGAGGTAAGACTTGGTGAGGAAAACCGTTGGCAAAAGAACCCCTCTTGGGCCCGTCCACAAGCTCTCCCCCCATCTCCTACCCCTCCCCCAGTGGGGAGATGAGGTATAAATAAGAAACACTTAGGAAAATCGAGGTAGAATACGTCAGTCTCCAGGCTACGGAGTCCCCGGTTTAAGACCGGGCTACCGAGACTGGACAGGTAGAATACTTGTGTAGCCAGACTACGAAGTCCCCTGCAAATGAGGCAGGGCTACCTAAGGGGCTAAGAAGCAGCTCATCCTCGAGCTAGTCCCTGGTTATCAAACAGAACGTTATGTTAACTTGGTCAAGTTCAACTTACTCTCGTCAGAGAGACTCCTCATATACTGGTGCATCCTAAAGCCCAGGGATATTCCTCGTCCTTGAGGAATTACGAAAAGAAGAGGAAAAGGCTTCCCCTCGAGCCCGTTACCCGGTGGCCACACCAAACTCATAAGTTAACTTGGTTGAGTAAGCAAGTTCAACTTATTCTCGTGAGAGAACTCCCCCTCCTCGATCCTTGCCTTTGAGAAAGACTGGAACTAAGAAGAAGCTCACCCTCGAGCTAGTTCCTGGTTACCAAACCGACCTTTTAGTTTTTTTTTTCAAGTTCAACTTATTCTCGTCAGATAAATTCCCCCTCCTCAATCCTCGCCCTTGAACAAGACCCCCCGAGTACAGGGCTCGCCCATGAGGAATTAAGTAACGAAGGAGAAAAGCTCCCCCTCGAGTTCGTTATCTGGTGGTCACACCGAACTCTAAGTTAACTTGGTTTGTTTAGTTGTGAAATATCATAAGTAGGGAGGGATGGGGGAACCTGACCTATTAGGAGAATAACTGGCATAAAAATTCCATTTTGTACGTGAGCGAGTGCAAACTGTGCCCATAATCAGTCACTTTTTGTTATATTTTTCCAAGAACTTCAAAGTATATTGAATTTTCAAAATTTCACGCATCGGTGTTCCCCCACATGTTGGCGGTCGATGTTCTTCGGCACCACCATTTTTTTCACACCAATGACATGATGGCCACTTCGTAAGGATGCACTTCATTTCACTCGATAACATGTCAATATGGCTAAATATCGGTATGAAACTTAACTCAAAACAATCACCCCATATTTTCCGACGTGAGACACTATATGAGAACCGTGAAAAATAACAACAGACATCCGAAAAATCAATTTTCTTACCTAGTAAACGCAGACGTCGTGATGGCGGAAACCTATTGTTCGCGTGTTGTTTACTGAGGGTGGGTGCTGTGTTGATGGTGAGTGGCGGCGGGCAATTTGAAATAGTTATCGTACCAGAGCATTCGGTTGGTTTTTCCTTCGGTCGGTATTCCCCCTCATCACCCTAAGCAGTCTTATTAATATTAACATAGTCAATTTGAATAAAATAACAAATTATTTTAATTTAAATAAGTAAATGTGATAATCAAGTCCCCTGTATTTATATCTACACTCATTACATTTTTTCTAAATATATTTTTCTCTAAGTTTCGTTTATTTTGAGCTTGGGGGAGTAGGACAAACATTTGCTTCACTGTTCTACGTCGAACACCTGCCCTTAGACGACCTAAATCTTGTCGACCTTGTTAAAAAATAAAGGTAACAAAAGGTTCAAGAGGAGCTACTCATAAGCATTCCTAAAATCAGATATATTTGTTAAAATCTCTGAAGATTGTAAAGATCTTGGAGGTAAGAATTTGTTGCTACTAGTATGTGTGAGTGCTATTTTATCGAATTAGGCATTTAATTTACAGATTAAATGAAATTAATCCCTTTTACCGAAGGCTTAGGGTAATCGAAATAAAAAAGGACGTTCAAAATATATACTTTATTCTAAAATTGGTTGATAACGGGGCAAGCGGCACGTCACGAATTTACTTTGCGGGTGACTAGCAGTATATATATACTCAACGCGAAGTATTAAATTCTGGAGCGACAAGACTTGGTGAATTTAAAAGGGGTTTCGTAAACGCTAATACTGGTATGACAATAATTAATGACAATTATATTGCTTAATTCTTAACTGTCTATTCCTCTCATTGCTCGCTTATATAAACAATTATTTCATTTCCAGGGTTCGGTGGCCGGGTTGCGACTCCGGGAGAAATCTCTCGTCGGGGCTTTAGGTTCCACCCACTATGGAGAGAGTTGTGAACGGCTGTGTATCACAATTTACTCACATCCTCCAGCTAGTCTAGCTCTTCTATCACCTGATTTTACAGATCTGTGTTACAATCTCCTTTGGTTGGACTTTGTGTTTACTCAGCTCTTCCGTAGACTTCCGTCTTTCGAGAAATTTATTCTGAGAGAGGAAATGTTTATTTACTCATTTCTTCTTATTTACTTAGGTTATTTGACTTTTTATCCCTTTTCTCGTGTTCTCCCTTTTTGTATTTCCCGCGCGTTGGATTTAATGAGACAACCGCGCGTCCATTTTGTGGAGTTTCTCCCTTGGCAAATTGAAGCCTCAATTTGTTGACACTAGCCTACTTTTATATAAACCGATCACCACAGTAGTCAACTGCCAGTGATTGAGTGAGTGAGAAAACAGCGTATAACATTACATAGGTAGATACATATATTTGGCACCCTAAATATCTGACAGAATTTACAACATACGCACATGGCATTGACACTTACATAAGTGCATGCCTGTATTAAATGAGCCTATTTATGTCATATTCCTGCTATATAATAAAATAATAGTAAAATCTAATACTTTTATATACAATTCATCCACATCCTTCTTTAGATTTCTACATAATATAATTACGACACTTAACAAACACATAATAAGGCATCTAATAAAGCTGTAGAGACAGCGAGGCATATATATAGTTATTCCTCTTCTATTCTATTAAATGTTTCGCTACAATATTGCCTACACAAGGATTAATAATACACGAACGACGGATCCCTCTCAAACAATACTCGCTTCCAGGAGCGAGTGAAAGCGTCCGTCTTGCCATTCCTCTCTCCGGTTCCTATAGAGGTGTTCGGTTAACATCTTGTGGCGTCGTTCTCTTCCTTGACATGCACTCTACAATGTAAAGTGCACCTAGTCCTCTTCTTGTAATCTGCCTGAAGCCATGGTCGTGCTGATTGCCCAGCATGTTACCATTATGTGAAGTAGGTAATCTCACATGTTTTCTCTGTCCACGGCGACAGTGTCCCTTCTTCCGCCAGGGAATTCCATACTGCAAACCTTGTTGCCGCGCTCGATTACCGGTAAAGGGCCAGCATATGGAGCTTCTAGTGGTTTGCGCATGCAGTCAATTCAGACCCACACATGAGTTGCTTCACAAACATTTGGGGGCTGATCGCTACGAGTGCGTGCAGGTGCCATCTGGATGCCTGTGCGTAGTCGCCCTGTGCCATGGTTTATGCCAGTTCTTTAATAAATTTGGAGTTGGCCTTTGATGACGATGATGAAACTTAAGGTTTTGGGCACAAAAGTGAGGTTCCTGTAACTGCCGTAAAAGCTGCTAAAAGAAGCGAATGCCTAAAAGGACAATTGGGTGTGCCGCCAACCAGCCTTGTCGACAGACCACTATGGAGCACTTAAAAGTCCTGTGTGCCCTTTCCACCATCCCGTTCGTGGACAGGAGCTACGCCGAGGTGGGAAGACGATCAAAATCAACTAGAGCAGACACTTCCTTTTTAATAATTCTGATTCGAATTGGGCGCCTATTTCGGTTACTACGTAGAGCGGAACTCCAAATCTGGAAATCCACCCGTCTAGGAAAGCTAACGCAACCGTTGCGGCACCTACGAGGAGCGGTCAATAAGTTTTGCAATTCGGATATAAGGAAACGGGATATGAGGAAAAGTTTTATTATTTTTCAATATAACTACCCTCGACTTCAATGCACTTGCGCCACTTCTCACTGAGGCTTCGAATTGCCGACAACCACAAATCTCCCGAATGCTGTTCAATCCACTCCTAGACGGCGAGCTGGACATCTTCATCGTCCCCAATCCAGCGTCCACGCAGTGTAGAATTGAGCTGGCGGAATAAAAAGTAGTCGCTAGGGGCCAGATCTGGACTGTAGGGGGGATGGTTGAGCTCCTCGAATCCGCACTCGCGCAGGGCAGCTTGTGCAACTCTGGCCTTGTGGACAGGGGCATTGTCGTGGAGGAGCAGGGCACCGCGTGTCAACTTGCCGCGCCGCTTTTGACGGATGCACTTCTACAACCCAGCCAGTTTCTTGGCGTAATATTGGCCTGGGATGGTCCTTCTACAAGGCGCATAGTCCACCATCAACACTCCCTCAGAATCCCAGAAGATGGTGGCCATGATCTTCCAGGCTGAGGGATGGGTCCTGAACTTGATGGGAGTCGGAGAGCCCCTGTGCTTCCAGGCCATGCTTTCGAGCTTGGTGTCGGGATCCCAGCTATGGACCCACGTTTCATCACCCGTCACTATGCCTGACTCGAATCCCGCCGGGTCTTGGTTGTACAGGAGTAGCAGCTCCTCCGAGCTTTTACGACGTTGAAGTCGATCATAGGGAGTGAGGTTTCTAGGGACCAAACGGGCAGAGACCTTAGTCATGGCTAAATTGTCGTCGATGATGTTGATTACACTTCCATGTGATATTCCAAGTTCTCGCTCGATTTCTTCGACCTTCACACGTCTTTTTTCGAGGATCCTCCTCTCCACGCGGGACACATTTTCCGCGTTGGTCACGTCTGACGGGCGTCCTGGACGGGAGTCATTTTCAAGGGACTCACGACCATGGAGGAACTCCCTATTCCAGCGAGCAATAGTTGCATAGGATGGGGCGGTGTCGGTGTACACTGCAACCATGCGTTCATAGATCTCTTTTGCATTCTTGCCTTCCTTGGTCAAAAATTTGATCACTGCGCGGTGCTCAACCTTCTCCATTGTTGAAAAATTTATGACTGACGATCTGCGATCAGCTACTGCTTCTTAAATAGACGAGGCAAGAGCGTGCGGCTGCAGGTCCTGACTTGTCATAACTTATCTTAACACCCCCCCCCCAATCAGCCACCCCCCTTTCTCTGTTTTCCCCTACCGATTCGCAAAACTTATTGATCCATCTCGTCGTTCGGTGAATGCATGATAGTAAATACCGATTCTGTGAGGAGTAGGATTGTCCAGGCAGTGTACACGGTGCGAGTGGTTCGACTATATGCACAGTTTCGAATCTTGAGGATGGAATATCAAAATGCAGGATCGGGGATTTCCTGTGGCGATTAATCTTCGAAGATTGACATGGGAGGCACTCCCTCGTCCTGGAGCGATTATCTATGTCTATATTGTGCCAAAAATATCGAGATTTGATGAAACGAAGTGAAGCCTTGATTCCAGGGTGTGACAGATTATCTAATTGATTGAAGATATTTCTCCTGCATGCCAAAGGGACAAACAGTCGTGGGAATGTTGATGTTACTTCACAGCAGTTATGGGGTAAATTTTATAGTAAGATCATCTTCCATGACCTTAATAATGGTTGTTTTGCGCTTTACGATTCAGTAAATCTAGCGTACTCTGTCCATCAAACTTCCGCTAAAATATGATTCGACCAAAGACCCAAAACAAATTGGATTTATCCCTAAATTTTCGACGCTACTCTTTCCTTTTCTTCCTTTGTTTGCTTTATCAAATCTATTCATTTTCAGAAACATTTACTCATTCACCACATAAAAAATAATGAAATTCATTGAGTTTATGCTGCTTTTAAGATGACTTTTATCATTGCTTAGTTGACAAGGCTTCTTCACAAAATTTGTTTTTTGTGTATTTGAGCGTATTCTGTCTTATGGATAAAGTCATGAATTCGAGACGACAATTCCTTAAAAAGTGGGGAATTATGAACTGGTGCACTAATTCAGTCAATCAATATAGTGATTTTTAGAAATTTTTACGAAAATAAATAAAACTCTGCTATGATATTAAAATGTGAGGCAGTAATATCTTTACTGATCGCATTAGAAAGCGATGCCAAATCATTTTCGAGAGACGCGATAATGCAATTCATCCTGCTTCAATTCAAATATATCAAGGCATTAGACGCCATCCGAAATCATGAATTATCACCAATAGGCATTGAAAATTAAAAGTAGTTTGGTCATTTTTGTATCTCTGCACTGAAGATGATTTTATATACCTCGCCCCAAGGGATGAAAGTTGTGTGGTTAGTGCGTAGACCAAATTCTGCAAATTTGGTAGAAGATACTGAAGATAATGAAAACTATCCGTAGCATTACAAGAAACCACAAAACCGTGTAATATTTATTTTTTCAGCGAGTTTCGTAGTTATTGTGGCTGGTGAAGAGTATGGTAGTTCTAGGAACTGCGAAACTCATTTACAAGTCATCCTTATATAAAATGTCATTCCATTTTTTGGAAACACAGATTATTATAGCTTAATCTGCCTCTCTTTATGATAGAGCCCCATTCCATCGAACGATTCCTTTACAACAACTTCTAAATGTATCTGAAATCGATTCTTAGATATCACACAACGGCAAGGAATATTCCCTGATGTGAATACAACTTTACACACGTAAAGATAGAACTTAAAATGAATAGAACAAGAACATGTTCCTGCACAATATTCGCAGCATATTCTTTGGCACCATGCAGAAGCCATTCTTCAGGAAGTACAATAGTATTTCATATTATTTTAACAACTTCTCAGTTCTTATCAGAACCTTTTGCAACCATTACTTTAGGCAAACTTTGTGTATACTAACTAGTAAATTGATTTAAATTAAATTGGAATTTAAAAGTTTTTATTGTTTACTGTGAGTAAATCTTTCGTTTCATAAAGGCTCTATCTTTTTTGCTTTTCCTAAAACGTCATCCACACTTAGCAAATATTAAGACACTACCCAGAACACTATAAAATCCAAACTCACAATAAACTGTTGCATAGAAGTACTGTGTATATAACAGCACCAATATATAATGGCTATAGACAATTTGTAACTGTTATCAGTCATCTATGGCTCTTTCTAAAGAGCAGAATACCGGAGAATTAGGGTCGTGAAAGGTGAAGAGCCGTTGAAAAGAAAGTAGAATTTACAGGTTTTGGCTATGAATATTCTAGAATTCTATCAATGATGACTCTTCAGACCTTCAAACCTTGTTCGCCTATTCCAGCCAACAGGTACCCCCCCACCCTCGGCTAGTCGAACATAAAACCATTATTTCGCATTTTAGCCTTGTCTTGTGGCAATGATGAATTGTAACTTTAATGTCTCGACGACTTATGGCTTGAAGCATTGATTTCTTAGAAAGAAGGAAGGCTTAACTGTCTGCGGAAACTCGCCGCAGCCTAACTTGAGATGGTTTAACTCGTTGTAGCCAAATGAATAGATATTTTTCTAAAGAGAGTAGGTGATATAGGTAAGGTTATATACGTACCCACCCTTCTGTACCTAGTTGTCCTCTGCGGGCCGTTTGGTTAATACGGGTTCTTTAAGATAGAGATTGACTTCTCTTTTAATTCTTGCTACACTTTTTTTACAGATATTTTGATTTAATTGTTGTTGATTTCTTGTATTCGGTAATAATTTAAAACAAAAAAGCTTTCAAAGAGTTTGGGTACACACTCACATTAGTACGAAGAAGACCATTTGCTCTCGTTCATCTAACATTTGGTTGTTATGGTAGAAGAAGTTCCGCCTTTAAATAGCGCTAATAAAAACAAAGTGAAATACAATGAGACAAGGTGTAAAGGACAGAAGTAGTAACAAAGATTCAGTCAAGAGTGATCTGGCATTGCAGTGGCGATAGATTATAAATTGGTCATCGACATAACACAACGATTCCGCTGAAACGTAAGTTTGTTTATGGAGGTCATTTCCACTATAAATTCCTAAAATTATTTATTATCTTCAATAACACTTTAGATACGAGATTATGGAATCAATTTCAGGGCTGGTATTTAATTCAAGGAGGATGGAGACTTAAAATTCTATTTTAATATAGATTAACCTCCAATTGGCATACTCTTATGCCTATTTTTGTGGAGAGATAATCTTACACTAACGAAAAAAGAAGCATTAAATTTATTACAGCTTCTGCAAATTCGGCCGCATCCAGAGTCCATCGAAGAAATTTCTACCCTCACTGTGATATAATCTCATTCCACCCGAGAATATTTCTTTGTCCTGACCAGGGAAGGGGCCAAGAAAAGAACTTGTAGACATGATGCCACAACAATGGAAGAAATATATCTTCTCAGGTAATGACATGGAAAGACTCGGCCTATACCTAATTGGAGACAACAACCAAAGGACCAATGAAACCAGGAATCTCGAATATTAGTTAATTGTTCCTAAGTGACTCAGGATTTGAGATGTAATAGAATGAGAGTCACGTCCATTCGTCTTTGGAGGTTTCGTCCTTATGAGGAAGACCAAAGGCAAATGTATGCCTTTGAGTTTATGAAAACCACTTTTTAACTAATCCTTTCTCATGACGTGGTAAATACCTCGATTATGTTATATTATCTTTGTACCTACAAGTCTACAGTTACCTTATTCAAAGGCAAATATGCATTACAAACTTTTTCTCATGTCTGTCATAAACAGCCTCATTAGATTACAAAGAGTCATGATATGTCAAAATCGCTCTGACTAAAAAAGTAACCCACTTTGTTTGTATCTTTGCCTAAGCTAATCAAATTTAATGAATTGTTGATTGAAATTAATTTAATATCTTAGTATTTTGATCAAATAATAATTTTAACGCACACATAAATTTACAAAAAACACATCTATTCCAAATATTGCTTTATTTCTTTCCCTCTTTCCAGGCAAATATAGATTCACTTAACACTAAGAGACGGTGCATTTACACACACTCGTACCAGGTAAGTAGGCAAATGGGCTCACAGATGGTTGTAGGTTTGTAAAAGAAGGAAGAAGCAGGTGAAATATGTCACTAACAAACTATTCCATAATCAAGTTAAAAAAGATAGAAAGAAGCTATCGGATGGTGTCGTCTCCTCGCCGGATTTCAGGGGCGACGTCGGAATGGCGAATCTCTTTAAAATCAGACAACGACAAAATGGCTTCATTTGAATCTTTTTATTCATTCTATCTCAACTTGAGATTATTATAGCAATGAGAGGTTGTTGTTACATTCACACTTCATCTAATACACCTGGAGGGCGCCTCCTTATCCACTCCAAGATACCAATCTATTATCTCTAAGAAGAAGTGTATATATTTTTTGTCCCGTGTCACTGAGATACATAACAAGACATTCTTAGAGATACATATACTGAGCCATACAGCCATTTTTAGAGACACTGAGCGACTGATAAACGGGCCCGCCTGGCTCATTCCACCTTTGCTGTCACAGACACGAGTTCGTCTTCACCCATCCTTGTCACTGGATCGTTTTCACTCACCCTTGGCGGAGACGCCCCGTGTATTACTTTGATATCACCTGCTAATGAGGCTGTCAGGTTTTGCTGTCACGATACCAACCGTTTCCCCTTTGATTCGCGATCTAGAACCCGCATCCGGATCTGGATTCATCTACAAATCGATCACTCTCCCTGGGTTCAACCCCTTTCCCTTCCCGCTCCTTCTTTCATCTCCGCGAACTTTCATCGAACTCCGTAATATCTATATTTTTTAGATATCTTGTACCCAAACCGACAGAAAGAGATGCACGTACACGAGGGATCACATAACCTCCGCCAAACTCTTTCGGCGGAGGAAATTATCCTCCCACTCGCGGGTGTGTAGATAGGTCGCCTTTTTTCTGAGGGTAGATTACCCCCCCCACATCCTTATCCATCACGGAAGAGGTTTTCTTTTTATTATTTCAAAGGAAGACACATGGTTATGGGAAGAGGATGGCTATGACCATAAGGAGGAAGTTTCGGTGATAGTTTCGGATATTATGAGAAAAGAAATTCGAGCTGACGAGAGACAATTGTCTTTGTTCATCGTATGGAAAATATTTTTTGTTTTCCGTTATAGCGATGCTTTGTCTTCTTAATGTTTTTTCTTCCCATTGTGAGATTTGTTATTCATGCTAGACTTGTTTTATTTTTTACTTTGGAGCCACCTTTTTAGCATTCGACAGTTTGTGTTTGAGTTTGAAAGATTTTATTTACCGTGCAAAAAGATTTTAAGTTTTATTGACGAGACGAGATTCAAGATATGGAAGAATTATTTAACCTATTATTGACTGCGGGGTCATTAAAGACCTTTGGTTATAAATACTATATCTTATTGTTTTATTTTCAGAATTTTACTTTTTCAATATTCAAACACTCTTTGGTAAATATTCTTTCAATATTTTATATTTTTATAGAAATCTATAATTGGCAATTCGATTTATTTTCACTCAAAGCTGAAACATGGCGGCAGAAAGTTGTTCTAAAGGACCTAGGTAAGCAAAATGGTAAATTTTCAGCCATATTTTCTATACAAGCTATTCCTACTTTTGGGTTTAAATACTATTTTTTGTGTCAAAGTATCAGTTAACTAATTTAAATTTGCATTTTTGTTCTGAAAAGTCTTTTAAGACCTTTTCGGCATTAGAGCAAAAAATCATACATTTTTATGCAAGTTTGCCGTATATAGCATTTACTTTAGGGAAATGATTTTCTTTTATAATTTTAGGTATAACTCTTTCTCTCTCTCTCTCTCTCTCTCTCTCTCTCTCTCTCTCTCTCTCTCTCTCTCTCTCTCTCTCTCTCTCTCTCTCTCTCTCTCTCTCTCTCTCTCTCTCCCCGCCACCCACCTTTTTATTTACTGATTGGTCGCAAAACTTCTACTGTCATAAAGTGTTCAAAATCACCGGCAAGAAAGGACCAGGAGCACTCAAATACACGTGCGCAATATGCCAGATAGATAAGTGGTGCGTGGACTTTCCGGAGGGGTGTTATTCAAAATGCCACCCGGCTAGTTCCTGCACCGCATGTATTCTAAACGGTCGAATTAAGGAGCTAAAAGAAACATGCAGGGCTTCCGTGTAGAGGTCTAGGAAGTTGTAGGAGAAAATAAACAGCCTGGAATTGGAACACGCAGGAATGATTCGCAGGTTAGAGGTCAGGATAACAAGGCTAACGTCAAGCCCTGTAGTAAACACTGCATCTGCAAAATTACCCCCAGAGCTAGATCCTCATGCGACGGATAAACCATCGAAGACAAAGAAAAAAGAAGGGAAACAAACACGAAGAAGAGAAAGTTGAAACAGAAGATAAAGTAGAAGCAGAAGAGAAAGTTGAAACAGAAGATAAAGTAGAAGCAGAAGAAGAAAAGATAAAAACAGCAGAATATATAAAATAGGAAGAGAGGGGGGGCGGAAAGATGAATAAGAAAAAAAGAAGAAGAAGAAAAATAAGATGGAGAAGAAAGAGGGAACCGAGAGTTCGCCCTGGAAGGAAAGCCTTAAACCTCTGCATGGAAATGTCCGAGGGTTACCCTTGTGGGCGATTCCCAAATACAAGGTTTGCAGCCCCTGCTAGCGGCCCGCCTTCGCACTAGTGTGAAGGTATGCTACCAGCCACGACGGGGAAACAACAAAATCAGGGTAGAGCCTGAGTAATCTCAGATCTCTGAGAATTCAGTCGTTGCCCTGATGGTGAGTGGCAATGACCTCTACCTCCGAAGAGGCAAAGCAGGCGCCAGTGAGAAAATTCTTAGCACGGTCATGTGAGCCGTGGACGACTGCGGATTGAAAACTCGCAGACGGGTCGTTCTAGGGATGCTCCCAAGAAGAGGTCCTAGCCGGACAGCTCACTCAAGGATGTGGACCTTAAACCAACGCCTGTCCGATCTCTGTACGGCGGAGGGCGTCTTCTTTCTGGACCCTTACCGCACCTTTCACGGTCGAAACGACCTCTACCAAAGGGACGGAGTGCACCTTTCATTCAAGGGAAAGGCTGTACTCTGTAACTTAATCCAGGATGTCGTCGAGCCCACGCAGAGGAGCGTCCGACCCAGAGTAAAGGCGGACGTAAGACAGTATGCCCGTGTCACTCATGGAACGACGTTCTTAGATGTAGCAAAGAGAGGTACTGCCACACAAAAGAAGCCGGGAAACGGAAGAGCGTAGGGAGTCCTACTCTAGGGGACTCCCTCAAAGTTCTTCTATTCAGTGCGAGGTCAATGAGGAATAAGTTTCTCGAGCAGGCTGGAGAGAGAACTGGCTAAATGGCAGACGGCAACGAATGGTGGTGAATGGAGAGGCTTCTGAGTGGGTGCCCGTTACGAGCGAAGTGCCTCAAGGTTCTGTCCTAGGACCACTACTATTCATCATCTACGTCAACGACATGGACGGTGACATGGTTGCCAAGATTTCTAAATTTGCCGACGATACCAAGCTTGGTATGAACGTTGCAAAGGATGGAAATACTGCCCGCCTGCGAGATGATCTTGGAAAGATTGGGGAGTGGTCAGATACGTGGCAAATACTTTTCATTGTAAAGAAATGCAAAGTGATGCATATCGGCCACCGAATCCCCAATCACCCTATATCCTTAAGGGCACTGCTCTTGAATCCATCGACACTGAGAAGGACTTGGGTGTAACTATCACCAGTCACCTCAAGTTCTCGAAACAGTGCATTGAGGCGGAGAAGAAAGCCCAAAGGTTGCTAGGGTATATAAAGCGACAGTTTGGATATCGGAACAAGGAGATAGTACTGTGTCTGTACAACTCCTTCGTCCGACCGCACCTGGAGTATGCCGTACAATTTTGGAGTCCTTCATTTCGAAACGACATCGCGAGATTGGAACGCGTGCAAGCCAGGGCAACCAAACTAATTCCCTCTATCAGACATAAAAGTTATGAAGATAGATTAAGGGAATTAGATATGTTCTCGCTGTAGACCCGGAGACTACGTGGTCAGCTTATCGAATTGTTTAAAATACTTCGAGGCTTCGACAGACTGGACTACGGGGATATTTTCCAGCTCAGCGAGGGGAGAACAAGAAATCACTGCTTTAAACTTGAACTGAAGTGATACTACCGTGATCTGTGTGTGAAATTCTTCACTTACAGTATCTGCGGTAGTTGGAACGCACTTCCGACGGAAGTTGTTAACAGTGAATCTGTTGACCAGTTCAAGTCAAGACTAGATAAATTCTTGCGAAATCGCTGTTAAGATCCTCGCGAGTGATCTTCTAGTTGCCAACGGACTCCTTCGAAGATTGCGCCAAAAGTACCCTCCTTGTATGGATCGTAAGGTCTTCTAGGGTACTTGTAGCTCCTTGTAGCTCTGTGGCCTCGTATCAACAGAGGAACCTGATATGGTGGCCATAACGGAGACGTGGATAAAAAACTCAAGCCGAGATTTTGAAGGTGAATTCACGTTTCCCGGTTACTAGCTCTTCCTGAAAGAAGGGCCAGACAGAGAGGGTGGCGGTCTGATGTTGTATGTCAAGAATACTCTCAACTCGACGGATTGCAAAATCTTATCCGACCATGAACTACTAGGTGTTGACCTAGAGATAGGTCGGGCCAAATACAGGACCCTGGTGCTTTATAGACCGCCCGCCCAACTCGTTGAAAAGGACAGAGATCTGTACCAGCTACTAGGAGAAGTGGCGAAGACAGAGTGTGTATCGTCATGGGGGATTTCAACACACAAGTTGACTGGGAAACCAGAGAATCCTTTGGCGAGAATAGACTACTCCTGGAGTTCGAGAACAACGAGTTCCTGACTTAATGGGTGAGAGAGCCAACGAGAGGAGACAATATCCTCGCCTTGGTTTTCACCTCTAAGGATGACATCATTGAGGACCTCTCTGTTGGCGAAGAGGTCGGTGGCAGTGACCACCGACTAATTAGATTTGTAGTCAAAGTCCCCACGGCAGAGCCTGCAACTTGTAAATCGAGGAAACTTGATTTGAGAAGAGCAGACTTTGCAGGTCTACGCACTGGACTGACTGACGCGAGGCTTTTGAAGACTTGTGGATAAGTTTCAAATTCACATTCATGAGTCTTCAATCGCCTTTCATCCCTCTAAAATTCCTCCGTCGGTCTTCTGTTCAACCAAAGTGGTTTAATCGAGATTTCGGCCAACTGCTTAAGGAGAAGAGAAATGTGTACCGGCAATCAAAGATCTCGGGTGACTTTGACGAATACCGAGAGTGAAATCCAGCATAAGGGCGGCTAAGCGGTCTGAGGAACTCCGAGTGGCGTGACTCTGTAAAGAGAATCCCAAGGAGTTTTTTGGATATGTAAACAGCCGTAAACCAATCCGTCGAACGATTGGCCCTCTGGGGAATGAGGAGGGGACATTAAAGCATTCAGTTGCAGAAAATGCTAACATCCTCAACGACTACTTCTGTTCAGTGTTTACTGAAGAGTGTGGTCCCATGCCCCAGCCAATGGATTCCTACTCGGGGGAAAAGCTGAAGGATATGAACTTCAGGAATGGAGAAATAAAAAAGAAGATCCGTGACCTAATGACGAAAAAGTCACCTGGCCCGGATGGGTTTCTAGCTAAAGTGTTGAACGAAGTGCGCGATCAAGTGTCACGACACCTGAACGAAATCTTCAACATGTCAATCCGGACCGAATGCGTTCCTAGAGACTGGCGTGAAGAGGAGGTGACTCCTATCTTCAAGAAAGGAGACCGTAGCCAACCGTCGAACTACCGACCTATCAGTCTGACTTCGATAGTCGGTAAACTCATGGACAGCATCATGGTGGAAAAAATGACGTCGCATTTAGAGTTAAACCTGCTACTGAGGAGTTCCCAGCACGGATTCCGAAGCCAACGGTCATACCTGACGAACCTTGTGGAATTCTACCACTTCGTCTTCAGTGAGCACGATCGGGACAAGTCGGTGGATGTGGTATAATTAGACTTTCAGAAAGCCTTTAATAAGGTACCACACCGCCGCCTTCTCATGGAAGTGCGGGCGCTGAGGAAGACGGAAAAGTAGCCGCCTGGATAGAGAACTGGCTAAGTGGCAGATGGAAACGGGTGGTGGTGAATGGATAGGCTTCTGAGTGGGTGCCCGTTGGCAGCGGAGTGCCTCAAGGTTCTGTCCAGGGACCACTACTGTTCGTCATCTAGGTCAACGACATGGACGGTGACATGGTTGCCAAGATTTCCAAATTTACCGACGATACTAAGCTTGGTATGAAGTTGAAAAGGATGGAACTACTGCCTGCCTGCAGGAAGATCTTCGGAAGATTGGGGAGTGGCCTGATACGTGGGAAATGCCTTTCAACGTAAAGAAATCCAAAGTTATGCATATCGGCCACCGAAATCCCCAATCACCCTATATCCTTAAGGGCACTGGTTTTGAATCCACCGACATTGAGAAGGACTTGGGTGTAACAATCACTTGTGCCCTCAAGTTCTCGAAACAGTACTTTGAGGCGGAGAAGAAAGCCCAAAGGATGCTAGGGTTTATAATTCGACAGTTTGGATATCGGAACTAAGAGATAGTACTGTGTCTGTACAACTCCTTCGTCTGACCGCACCTGGAGTATGCCGTACAATTTTGGAGTTTTTCATTTCGAAACGACATCGCTAGATTGGAACGCGTGCAAGCCAGGGCAACCAAACTAATTCCCTCTATCAGACATAAAAGTTATGAAGATAGATTAAGGGAAATAGATATGTTCTCGCTGGAGACCCGGAGACTGCGTGGTCAGCTCATCGAAGTTTTTAGAATACTTCGAGGGTTCGACAATGTAGACTACGGGGATATTTTCACACTTGCTGAGAACAGAACAAGAAATCACGGCTTTAAACTTGAACTGAAGCGTTACAACCGCGATCTGTGTGGAAAAGTTTTCACGTAGTTGGAGTAGTTGGATCGCAATTCCGTTGGAAGTTGTCAACAGTGAATCTGTTGACCCGTTCAAGTCAAGACTAGACAGGGTCTTGAAAGTGGTCGTTTAAAGACGTAAACCATTTGAGCAGAGATGTGCCCGCTCGACTGCTAGTCCGACGGGTACCCTCTTTGAATGGACCGTAAGGTCTTCTAGGGTACTTTCTTTCCTTGTTACTCTCTCTCTCTCTCTCTCTCTCTCTCCCTCTCTCTCTCTCTCTCTCTCTCTCTCTCTCTCTCTCTCTGTCTATTTATATATATATATATATATATATATATATATATATATATATATATATATATATATATATTGTTTTTTTCTGATTGACAGTGAATGAAGCCATTTCACTTCTTGAATCTTATGAAAATGAAGAGCAAGCACGCTTGGCCTTAGGATTTACAGAAGAATACTTGGTTTCTGATGAAGACAGCGAAAAGTCTTATGATAAAGGACTGGGTGAAATGCAACATCTACGAAGAGCTATATTGCATAAAGAGTGTCAGGCTACAACAAGAGATGGAGGTAACCATCTTGTTACAAAATGTATAGAAGAGGTGAAATCGCAAGAACGTAAGAGTCTAAAGAAATGAAGTATTTGGTCAAAAGAAAATGCCACATTCACTGTTAACACTGAGTGGACACACACACACAGGGACGTATGGGAGAAATAGATAATTTAGTTGAATGTAAAGAACCTCGCGATTATTTTTAACTATTTTTTTTATGATACTTTATGTAAGCTTATAATTGAAAAATCGAATAGGTATGCGCAACAAAAGAATGTAAATTTGAATTTGGAACAAAATGAACTTTATGTTTTTTTGGGTGGTCATTTACTATCTGCTATTTCTCTACAACAAAATAAAAAAAATATTGGAATAATGGTGATCACATACCAAAAGTCCTTTCTCAAAACATGCGTCGTGATATGTTTCTAGCTATATTGCACAACTTTCATCTTACTGTTAATACAAAGATTAAATATAAAGATTCAAGGAGAAACTTCGTCCATTGTTTGAACATCTTCAAGAAATTTCTTGCTGTATAGAGAACTTTAAGAATACGTGGCTATTGATGAAAGAATGATACCTTATTTTGGTAGGCACCACTGAAAACAGTTCATTCGTGGAAAACCCATAAGGTTTGGATTGAAACTTTGGGCTTTGTGTTCAAGAAACGGATATATGCATGCTTTTGAATTTTACACAGGTAAAGCTCATGGCGGCTCTGTCAAACATAATCAATTTGGATTAGGAGAGAATGTAGTTCTAAGGCTGATTGACATCGCAAATATTCCTAGTAATGAAGGTTTCAAATCTTTTTTGACAATTATTTCACGAGTATTCCCCTTCTTTTGCACTTGTCAGAGAGAGGCATATGTGCGATGGGCATATGCCGAGAAAATCGAAGAGAGAAATATCCAGTGATCACTAAGAATCAAATAAAAAAAAGGCAAGAGGAACAATGGACTTTGCAACGAGTTCAAACATACTTGTACAAAAGTGGAAAGACAACAACGATGTCATTTTAGCAACAAATTTTGGAACACACGAAATTGAAACAACAAAACGCTATAAAAGAGATCTAAAGAAGTGTGTAGATGTGGAACAGCCTGCCAATTACAAATTATACAATAAACACATGGGGTATGTTGACATGATGGACCTAAATATCGGAACTTATAGAATAAGAATTCGCCAAAGAAAATGGTGGTGGCCCATATTCAGTTAACTGTTATCATTTACTGTCAACAACGCCCACTGCCCCATGCAAGAAGCAGGAAAGAAAATTCAATTCTCGATTTCATAGATAACCTTTACATCACATATATGAAATCTTATGGAACACCAACTTTGCAAGGAAAAAGAATCTCGCAAAATCTGCGAAACAGTGCAAGATACGATGGAAAAGATCTTTGGATTGTTTATATTGAAAAGAGAAGAGTGTGTATGTTATGCCGTGTGAAGGCCAATTTTGTTTGTGAGAAGTGCAATATTGGTTTACATCCAAAATGTTTCAAAGAACACCATATGTTATAAACTTTTCATTCAGAAGCAATTATTTTATTTGTTTACATTTCCAAGTTCAATTTTATTGGGGAGGAATAATTGAACATTTTTTGTTCACTTTTTTATTTTAAACACTAAGAGAAGAGTGTGTATGTTATGCCGTGTGAAGGCCAATTTTGTTTGTGAGAAGTGCAATATTGGTTTACATCCAAAATGTTTCAAAGAACACCATATGTTATAAACTTTTTATTCAGAAGCAATTATTTTATTTGTTTACATTTCCAAGTTCAATTTTATTGGGGAGGAATAATTGAATATTTTTTGTTCACTTTTTTATTTTAAACACTAAATTAATTTATCAATGAATTCGATTCGTTATATGTATATATATATATATATATATATATATATATATATATATATATATATATATATTGCATATATAAAGAATAAATACTGTTTTCACTTTGAGTCCATTGAAATATTTTGAATCAATATTATTGTATCCAACTGCCGAAGGGGTCTTTAAAGTCCGTGGCCATAATTCCTCTGTGAATAAAGACTTCTTAATAAAACTTCATATGAAGTATATTTGTATCATTATCAACCTAATTACAAACCTATTTCATAATACTTTAAAAAATACACTTTCGGCTCTAATAGGTTAATGGCTTTTTCTCTTTTTAACTTTCATGTGATGGTTGTTTCTATGCCGAGGTGATTTTTAGTCCGAATTAAGAGTTATTTATCTTTTTAAAGATTTCGTTTCAGATTTCTCTGGTGTTTTAAATAATGTAGGGCAATGAAAGATATGTATTGAATGTCGAACCTTTCAACGTTTGAAAGATTTGTCATTCTTGAGTGAAATTCAGGGTTCGTGATTGAATGATTTATCCATTCTATAATTCTCTTTTAATTTACTCTTTTGTCCTTAGTAAATCAAGTAAATGATTCTCTTGTTGAAAGATATTCGGGGTTTTTAAAAGAAAACTGCTTTCTTTTTATTAAAATTCACTTCCATCATTTGATATTATTTCGTTAGGAATTTTAAGAAGTGTTTTCTCTTGCGTTTAGAAGATTTTAATCCGGTTTCAGTTCACGCATCGAGTTGGAACTTTTTCGTCAAATGAATGTCAGTGTAGCGATGGCGTTTGAAAGATTGTTTATCGTTCATTTTATTGAGAATAGAATGGGGTGTGTGGGGATAAATGTTTTTACTGAGAAGTAAAGGTGGGCAAGAGTGTGTAAGATAAAAAATCTGAATAAATAAAGTGAATTAGTCATTCTTAAAGAATTTTCTAGCTCATATTTCGGAGTTCACAGGAGAGAAGCTGGTGGATATGAATGTGTGATGGGGAAATAGACGTTTAGGAGACAAAGGAAACTCGAATAACATAGAATAAGTTGGATTAAAGAAATCATTACACATCTATCTATTCACACTCTAACAACACACTTCAGCTCATCTCGTCTTCCACTCAAACACATCTTTCGACTACTCACCTTCCCACAACCATATATACATTTATCTCATAATTTTACACATAATTCTTCACACAATGTGTATAATGGAGGGAGTGTGAGAGTTTGATGCAAGATTCCTTTTGAGAATTCGAACTTCAATATGGCTGATGAGATCTGCAGATTTCTCAGACTGGGTTCAATTCTTTAGGAAAATAAGTTTCGATGGTAGGAAGAGAATCAAAAGTGAATGAAAGTGGAAAAGGGAATGAAGTTTTCATACGGGAATGTGCATCATACAATAAGTTAAACATACGCAAATTCAATTAAATTAGAGGCGCATACACACACCTAGAATACAATACAATTACGAATAAAAATGGCACCATTTTAACGCTCATTTCTTTTGTATGCGTTAAGATGATGTAACTTTTGTCGATGGAGTAAAGAGGAGTGTGGAAGAAGATCTGAAGAATAAAGCATCAAGATTGATTAGAAAAGGGGGTGTTTTATGATAATTTGGGTAGGGGGAATTAATTCCTTTCTTGTCTATTGCTAAATGGAGATTTAATGCGGATCAATTATAAAATTATTCAGTTGTACTCAATGGTATGGAATGGGATAACTAAGTGTAGTGAATATGAGGCAATTCACTACTTGCTTTTGGTAAACGTGTTGTACGAGTTTACTCTCTGCTTTTGTGGACGGAATGTGATAGAGTTGCCTGTCAAATGAATATACAATGTGTCTAAAAGCATATATATGCTAGTGACCTACCGCAGCCAAATATACGTATGTTGGTTGGGATTTATAGATAGATAGATTTAGTGAATGTGGAAAGAACTTCCTTAGACAATTATTGGCGATGTTGAGTAGAAGTACCGAAAGAGATTACAACCCTCTCCTCACCCTGATTTAGAGATAAAATACACAAACTACTTTTGTACAAGATAGATCCAGCGATTTATAACTATTTGTCTTCCATTTAAGATATTAATGTCAGCAACTCTCATGAGAATAGGATTAAATGTGTCTAAAAGTACAGATTGAGACATTTTTCGCAACGGTAACAAATCACATCTTTTTTGCATACCTGGTCTCTACTTGACTGTTCATCTCAAGTACTTGAGTAGGTAATAATAATGTCCCTTTGAATCGCTTCTTAAAACGTGATTCTTCATCGAAAAATACTCCAAGCGGCAAATCTAGCGATAATGTTGTTTCTTCTTCTTGATAGCTCGGTTTTGCGTCTTCATGTCATTAATCGTTGGTAGAAGAGAATTCGACCCAGCAAAAGATCCACAATAAAGAGGCCGTTGCTGATAGAGCTCTTTGCAGTTAATTTTTAAGAGGTTTGTATGAAGACTAAGTTCGAAAAATCGCATCTTACATTTAACACTTAAATAGTTTGATGGCTGAAATCATGATAGGAAACAATTTAGTATCCTACCAGAAACGAATTCATAGGGCAGATCCGATACCACATCGAGAACGAACGTCTCTTAAAAGGCTCCTGTAGACTTACTATCCAAATCAAAAAAAATTATATCAGCGAACCGGAATGAATCCGACAGAAGCCATCTTCCCTCATACCCAGTAGGAATAAGGTACAGCTCCATACATATCTCTAACATGTGCTAGACGCAATCGATTATTTTTAATAAATTTAATTTATTGGTAAATGTCATATCTAGTTTATTCATAACTAAATATATCCCAAACACCCTATCTCTTCTCATCAAATAATAATATAATTCATGGGTCATGATTTGAACGAAATTTAGCCTAAAGTATGACATGACTAATTGTGTCAACTGTACAAGTTTAAGCCCATTTCTGTTCAGAATATCATTGAAGGAGGAAGGAGAAAGTTATAGATTTAGAGAGTTCCAATTTATTTCTTAAGTAAAATTAACTTTGCACCGACCCGCAATTGCAGGAAGGTGGCGCGCTTCTCTACAACCTCGTATGTATTGAAGAATGCCGCAAAGGCTCTATTAACGATGAAAATGACCACAATCGACCATGAACCTTGCTTTGAATTGGCATGGCGCAGATTTTATGTTGGAAATAAAGATAAATTTACTATTGAGGAGAGAAACAAAGCCTGTAATTGAGTTCGTACGGTTCTGAGTGACGTACCGATTGAGGCCCCTACAACTGAGCAAGGGGTCTATCTTCTTGACTCAAGAAACCCTACATGGAGGATGCTGTATATGATTGCATGTATCAAAATTCTCTGGTGATTTTACAAAATATTATTAATGACAAAATAATTGATTTGGATCTTTTTTTTATATGTTAAAGACCGTTTCTATGAGTGATGATAGTTCGAACTCGAACTATTTTCATAGTGATAAGGAATTATATTTGGTCATTTCAAATGGAATGCCTCATTATTTAATGTTTATCATCATTTTATGGATAGAAATCCAACACGTTTTTGAAGCTATTTCGCTTTAAATGAATTCCACAGTTTCGACCATTAGTCTCTATCTTTCAACACAATTTTTGATACATGTTTGTAAAAATTGTTTGACTTTAACCTAAAAAGTTCTTTAAGGTTGTTTCAACCTCTTTTGTTCTTGGCCTATTTATTCTCAGCATGTGATTCCCTAAACTACTAAAACGATAGTAATCTGATGAGGATAAGCCGTGTCAGTATGAAAGATGACTCATTATTTCGCAATTGAACATGCGATATGTGATGGCGTGATTATGTCTGGATGAAACAGCATTCTTTATTTATTGATTTATGCTTACTTTTTTTCTTCTATTAATGGATGAAAATAGTGCAAATGATGAGGGTAAATCTCTTTGTTGATAATGTTATTTAAATTAAAAGTTCGATATGAATGATACCATTCCTATTCCACCGGACGCACAGGAGAGTAGTCTCAGATTCGGCTCGGTTTATTTAGTCTCCTTTAACAATCCTACTCGAAAATGGTTCTCTTTTGAGTCACAAAACGCAGGATGAAATGTTGACTTTTTTGTTGCAATTTCAACTCTGAATATTCCCCTTAAATTAATGCATTGTGGAATAAGGTGGATGTTGCTACAATTGGATTTCCTTCCACTGTTATTTTTAAAAGATCTTGATCCAATTCCACTTTTGTCGTCCAAGGCGGATTTCCTTTTGAGGCTTACACCAATTGTTCCTACATCGTATCCGTGACAGAGACATTCAACTGTAAACTTTGCATTGTTGCCTTTTCTAAAAACACAAAGCATAATGTTGCGAATGTGCTCTTTTCACACTTCCATAACTTTCACCATTTAACGATAATGCATTAAAATAACAATAATAATACAAAATTAATAGCCGCCAAACTTATGATTAAGATATGTTGAAATGAAAGTCTTAGCTTAGGCTTCGTCAAATGGATATCTCGGCTTTGAGTTTAGCAGACTAAGCTAGAATATGAACAAACCAGATCCTAGTGCATAAAAGTCAACTTGGCTTTTACTAAAGGAATTATTGAAGATTTGATTGAAAGAGAGAAAAATAAGGAATTGTTCCTACAATTTAAATAATTTCTCTTCCTATCGAAACTGTGGTTATACTCGCTGATATAGACAAATATTACATCGTAACACATTGATAAACACAAGAGAAGGAATTAGTAAATGACTTACCTTATGTATGTATATGCGCCATAGGCAAGTATTTTAAGGAGTGATCAAATCCGAGCATTTTATGGCCTGAAAGTTTTAGACAGAGGAGAATATAAAGGAATTTCCATAGGAGCAACGCGACGGAACAAATAGCATAATATTGCGTGAACTTTTTGAATGAAGCTTTTTAAATGGCTTGCTTTACTTTTTTAAAGTTCAACTCTATAGACCAGCTTAAAAACCCCTGAATAAAAAACTGAAATAGATATTCGCATTAAGTTGATAGATAATTCTATTATCTCTCGAACCTTATTTGAATTATTGGCATAGTCTTAGTAGTTTGCAATTAATTTCCACTTTTTTAATCATTTATAGTAGTAATTGCCCTAACTAATGTTTGAATGCCTTCCTATCTCACGACTTTAATTTGTAGATAAGATTTCTCAATATAATCAGCCAAACATCAACTAAGGATTTATTTGAGCCTCTCACAATCCATAAGAGATAAATATATTATATATAAATAGATTCTATGGTATTACAAGGAGTTACAAGGAAAGAAGGTACCCTAGGAGACCTTACGGTCCATTCAAAGTGGGTACCTTGGGACTAGCAATCGAGCGGGCACATGGCTGCTCAATTGTTTTGCGTCCCTAAACGGCCACTTTTCAAGACTTTGTCTAGTCTTGACTTGAACTGGTCAACAGATTCACTGTTGACAACTTCCACTGGAAGTGCGTTCCACTTACCGCAGATACTGTAGGTGAAAAAGTTTCCACACAGATTGCGGTTGTAACGCTTCAGTTCAAGTTTGAAGCCGTGATTGCGCGTTCTGTTCTCACTCAGTGTGAAAATATCCCGGTAGTCAACATTGTCGAACCCTCGAAGTATTTTGAAAACTTCGATGAGCTGACCACGCAGTCTACGGGTTTCCAACGAGAACAGATCTAATTCCCTTAGTCTATCCTCATAACTTTTATGTCGGATAGAGGGAATCAGTTTGGTTGCCCTGGCTTGTACGCGTTCCAACCTTGCGATGTCCTTTCGAAACGAAGGACTCCAAAATTGTACGGCATACTCCAGGTGCGGCCGAACTAGGGAGTTGTACAGACAAAGTACTATCTCCCTGTTACGGTATCCAAACTGGCGCTTTATGTAGCCTAACATCCTTTGGGCTTTCTTCTCTGCCTCGATGCACTGTTTCGAGAACTTGAGGTCGCTAGTGACAGTAACCCCCAAGTCCTTCTCAGTGTCACTCGATTCGAGAGCAGTGCCCTTAAGGATATAATGAGATTGGGGATTTTTGTGGCCGATATGCATTACTTTGCACTTGTTCACGTTGAACGGCATTTGCCACGTGTCCGACCACTCCCCAATCTTCCCAAGATCTTCCTGCAGGCGGGCAGTATTTCCATCCTTTGCAACGTTCATACCAAGCTTGGTATCGTCGGCAAATTTGGAAATCTTGGCAACCATGTCACCGTCCATGTCGTTGACGTAGATGATGAATAGTAGTGGTCCCAGGACAGAACCTTGAGGCACTCCGCTAGTAACGGGCACCCACTCAGAAGCCTGTCCATTCACCACCACCCGTTGCCGTCTGCCACTTAGCCAGTTCTCGATCCAGCCGGCTACTTTTCCGTCTATGCCCAGCGCTCGCACTTTCCGGAGAAGGCGGCGGTGTGGTACCTTATCAAAGGCTTTCTGAAAGTCTAAGTAAACCACATCCACCGCCTTGTCCCGATCGTGCTCACTGAACACGAAGTGGAAGAATTCCACAAGGTTCGTCAGGCATGACCGTTGCCTTCGGAAGCCGTGCTGGGAACTCCTCAGTAGCAGGTTTGACTCTAAATACGACGTTATTTTCTCCACCATCATGCTTTCCATGAGTTTACCGACTATCGAAGTCAGACTGATAGGTCAGTAGTTTGACGGATGGCTGGAGGATCCTTTCTTGAAGATCGGAGTCACCTCCGCCTCACGCCAGTCTCTAGGAACGCATCCGGTCCGGATTGACATGTTAAAGATAGCGCACAGATGTCGTGATACTTCATCGCACACTTCCTTCAACACCTTGGGTAGAAACCCGTCCGGTCCAGGGGACTTATTCGTCTTTAGGTCAGCGATCTTTTTCTTTATTTCTCCTTCGGTGAAGTCCATTGCCTCCAGCTTTTCCCCCGAGTAGGAATCCGTGGGCTGGGGGATGGGACCACACTCTTTAGTAAACACTGAGGAGAAGTAGTCATTGAGAAGGTTAGCATTTTCTGCATCTGACTGAGTTAATGCACCCTCCTCGTCCACTAGGGGCCCAATCCTACGATGGATTGGTTTACGGCTATTTACATAGCCGAAGAACTCCTTGGGATTCTCCTTGCAGAGTCTCGCCACTCGGAGTTCCTCAGTACGCTTAGCCGCCCTTATGCTGGACTTCACTCTCCTGGCTAGCCTCCGGTACTCGTCAAAGGCACCCGAGATCTTCGATCGCCGGTACGCATTTCTCTTCTCCCTAAGCAGTTGGCCGATTTCTCGATTAAACCACTTTGGTTGAACAGAAGACCGACGGAGGCATTTTAGAGGGATGCAACTTGATTGAAGACTCATGAATTTATTTTTGAAATTGTTCCACGAATCCTCAACCTCTTCGCATACCGCTAGCCTTACATCAGTCAGCCCAGCACGAAGGCGTGCAAAGTCTGCTCTTCTCAAGTCAAGTTTCCTTGATTGACTGGCAACAGACCTTACCTAAATCTAACTAGCTGGTGATCACTGCCACCGAGCTCTTCGCCTACAGAGACATCCTCAACGATATCATCCTCAGAGGTGAAGACCAAGTCGAGGATATTGTCTCCTCTCGTCGGTTCTCTGACCCATTGAGTGAGGAACTCGTTGTTGGCGAACTCCAGGAGTAGCGCGCTATCGCCACAGGCTGCTCTGGTTTCCCAGTCAACTTGTCTGTTGAAGTCGCCCATAACGATGCACACTCTGCCTTGAACAAGCTCACCCAGCAGCTGGTACAGTTCCCTGTCCTTCTCAACGGGTTGGGAAGGGGGTCTGTAAAGCACCAGGGTCCTGTATCTGACAGGACCTATCTCTAGGTCAACGCCTAGGAGCTCGTAATCGGATATAATGTTGGAGTTCGTAGATTTGATTGTATCCTTGACATACAACATTACACCACCACCCTCTCTGTCTGGCCTATCTGTTATGGCTACCATTTCGGGTTCTTTCCTTCGCTACGAGGCCACGGAGCTCAGGAAACTTGTTCCTGATTGACCTCGCATTGAACAGAAGAACTTTCAGGGAGTCCCCGACTGTAGGACTCCCTATGCTCTTCCGTTTCCCGGCTTCTTTGTTGGCGAGGCACCCCTTTTTGCGACCTCTGAGAAGGTCGTTCCTGGAGTGACACGGGCGTACTGGCGTACGTCCGCCCTCACTCTGGGCCGGATACTCCTTTCGGTCCTCTCTACGACATTCTGGATCATGTTCGACAGAAAGGCCTTTCCTTTAAAGGAAAGATGTACCCCATCCCTTTGGTAGAGATCATTTCTACCATAAAAGGTGCGGTACGGGTCCACAAAAAAGACCCCCTCTGCCGTACACAAATCTGCCAGGCGCCGGTTTAGAGACACATTCATCGAGTGAGCGGTCCGTGTTGGACCTCTCCTCGGGAGCATCCCGACTACCACACGCTTGCGGGTTTTCAGCCCACAGTCGTCCACGGCACCCATGACCGTGTGGAGGATTTTATCTGTAGGGCCTACCCTACCTCCTCTCAGGTACAGGTCGTTTCCACTGACCATCAGAGCAACGACTGAGCTCTCAGAAATCTGTGATTTCTCAGCCTCTACTCTGATGTGGTGGTTACCACATCCTGGCAGGCAGCTTACCTTCACACCAGTGCGAAGGCGGGCCGCTAGCAGGGACTGCAAGCCCCGTGCTTGAGAATCACCAATAAGGGTGACTCTTGCACATTTGTCAGCAGGCGACTTATTCTTTCCTCTCGGAAGCGACTTGCCGCTTTCCTCTTGTATCTCTGCATTTTTCTTTTTTTTCTTCTCTTCATTTGTTTTCTTTTCTTCCGTTTCTCTTTTCTCTTCTTCCGTTTCTCTTTTCTCTTCTTCTCTTTCCACTTTCCCATGCGCACCAGTAGCGCTCGAATCCTCTACACTGGGGTGAGCTGCATTATGGTCCTTTTTCTTCTTTTTCTTTTTCTTCTTCTCATTGGCTCCGCATGGCAGAAGTGGGACTGCCAATGCAGTTTCACCTCCTTGGGCTGGAGTCACATCGGCGGAACCACCCAAGTCAGTGGGACTTTCGTCTCGAGCTTGAGCCGACTGGGCCTCTAGTTTAGAGGCTAGCTCTAGGATCTTTTCCTCGAGACGCCGAATCTGAAGCGCGTGCTGCGTTTCTAGGGTCTGCAGTTTATTTTCCAGCGCCCTAGATTTTTCTTCAGAGGCTGTGAAGAGATCCTTGAGTTCATTGCAGCATGCCACTGCCTCTCGGATCTCTCCTTTAAGGATGCAATCGGTGCATATACTTCCCGGGTGGCATTTCGAAAAACATCCTTCCGGGAAGTCCACGCACCACTTATCCTTCTGGCATATCGCACATGTATATTTAAGTGCAGCTGGACCTTTTTTCCCTGTCATTTTAAACACTTTCTCTCTTTCAAAACTTTGTGACCAATCAATAGAAAAAAGGGGGTTGGTGAGTTCTCCCCGCGTGAGTCGCTCCCGCCTATCGATCGGAGACGTTTCGGATCTTTCAGAAGGCACGCTCCATGTGCTGCTGTTCGTCCGACCGAGTCGTCAAGCCTCGGCGTGCCGTGGCTCCCAACCAAGCAGCACAGACGGTCCCCGAAGGGGCCATCGATTTGTCACCAGGTGAACAACAACGAAGCACGCCCCTTACTAAACTCCTACTAGTTCCCTTCACAACGGCCAGGATCTCGGAGCAGCGTTCAATGGATATCCCGCCCCACCAAGAGACTCGACCCAAGGCTTTTTATTGGCCTGGCAACCAACCTGGGAACAAAGGGCCGTCACCTCGGACCGATGGTACCAGAGGCACCCGTCAACGGGCACTGGGAACGGTCAATAATTACGCGCCAGGGAAGGGGTTAACGGGGCACTACCCTCATCCCATTCATCGTGCCCCAACGCCTAGGACACCTCTAGTCCTAGTCTCTCGCAACCAGTGAGCGTCGATTGGCGTTGTTTATAGAGGTTCCAAAGCCTCTCTTCTGACGCATGAGGTAGCTGCCAGGTCCTTATATGTAGATAGAGGAAGAAAAGAGAAACAGGGACATGATAGGAGTAGGCTTTTTTTTGTTTTTTTTCTTTTTGTATAAGTGGGAGAGATAGAATAAAAGTAAAAAAAGAGAAGGATAGAGTAAAAAAAAAAGGAAGGAATGACGCACTTAGTCTGGAATCTCGTTTTCGACCAAATCGACAAGGGAAGCCCTACCAGGGGTACCCAGAAGAGGTACCCCCGCCGACATAGCTCGAAAAGTCAAAGGTACACACAAGCTCTCTTCCCGCGACAAGGGGGCGTCACCTCTCCCTCTACATTCTTTGAAGAGAGAGAGAGAGAGGATTGATCCTAATCATTTCTTATACTGGCTAAGGTCTACGCAAGGAATGCATCCAGGTTCGATATCTTCTATTTCGTGAGAAGACCTTTCGAAGACTAAGATCAAGTCGTTCATATTTTGGAATATTAATGGCATTTCAGTGAAGACATTCGGTTGTTATAAACCTTTACTAACCTTCGTATCCATGTTTTGTATCGATGATATATACGCTACTTATCTCAATTTTATTTAGTATATTATAAAGTTTGAGTTAATACTATTTCAATATTTATTAATAAATCTTATTGGGAATACTGTTTAAGCTACACTTTCCCTTTCAAATACTCATGTAAATATTGGCTTATACTAGAACCGAATCATACACCTAACACTTCAACGGAAATTAGACCGTGGTCTGTAAGACTATGCTTGTGATTTGCATGAAAGAGGCAGCAATCGAGCGCATACATCCAGAGATGCCCAGTTTCTCAGGTGAATTAGAACGCCCGTTGGGTATCATATGACGCCCTATAAATAATAAAGATCGGACATTAGAAGTAGACCTGAGGGAGTTAAAATCCAAACGAAATTTCAGACAATTAAATATCTCGTTTAAATTAACAACTGACTCGAAATTTAATTCCCATATCAAAATTGACACAAATGTGGATTTGGATGGTAAAGCGGAGAAAAATTAGGAACGATTTTTTTCATATTTGAATTTGGTCTCAAAAGTTTTTTGGATTTTGCTTATCTTGGGAAGATGGACGGAAGAAAGTGCGGTTAAGCCATTGACCGTAAAGGCGGCTTCTTTTCGTAGTAAAGAATGGTAAAAAAAGAAACACATTTTGAAGAGTTGTGCGAAGTGAGGAAAAGATAATATCAGACATAAAGACTTTATTAGGATTCGATTGAATTGATTGGAGATAGACCGAGATTGAAATGTTTGTAGGTGGAAATTTCAAAAATACAAAAAGTGAAGCGAATGAGATACGGTCATTCAAAACTCTTCCTTTTCTCTTGGGGTTTTTATTTATGTTTTTTTTACGAAATCCCTAACAAATTGTTTTCTTAGTTTCATTTCTCCCGCCTTTCTACATTCTACTAAAATTCAATAGATAAATTAAATTTATATTAGACGCTCTTTTTTTCTACAATCTGCATCTTTTACCTTTCTTGCTTTTAGTTTTTCTCATAATGGTTGAAATACTTGAAAGTGCACTGGATTTCACTCGATGCATCTGAGATGATGCCCACAAACAGGACGGGAGAGAGAAGTCTCACTCAATACTGCAAGGAAGGAGTGGAGAAGTACACAAATCCCTCTGTTGCGGCACTAACTGCACAACTTGCGGGAAATTATCAAAACATTAATGGAGTGTTTAAGTACGTCTATTTTGATAGTAGATGATTAGTGCGATCTTTTTTTCGGCGTTTATGGGTTTATTCCAGATGAAAGAGTCATCAAAGACATTATAGTCCGAGGAATAAAACCTATAAACGCCGAGAAAAGATCGCACTAAGCATCTACTATCAAAATAGACGTACTTCAACCCTCTTCATGAAAAAATAACCCCAAACCTCCGCTACAACCGAAACAAAGGTCACATCTGATATACGAGTACACATGTAAACTAGGAGACTGTGAGCATCTACCTAGCTCGTATATCGGCTTGACCGATGACCAAAACCACTCTCTCAAGAAGAATGTCCTACCATCTGAACAACGGTGCACCTAACAAACATACACAGGAAGTACACGGAACATGTCTCAACCGAAAAATGGTAGAAGAAAACACCAAAATTTTAGATTATGCTCACAACAGGCGGCATCTGCTCTTGCTTGCAGCTATATATATATATATATATATATATATATATATATATCAAAGATAAGCTACCGAATTTAAACATACAATCTAACTCCAATGAAATCCTGCCCAGCGCAAGAAAAGCAAACAGAGGGAGAGGTTTACTCAGAGCTGCCCCTAGTCACTAATCCCCCCTGGCAAGCAGCTTAATTCCCCCCCTTTCTCGCTACCTACTTCTCTGACCTTTTATCACCTGGATCCAACCTTCATATACGTGTATAAGTTCGTTCGTAGTTTTGTAAATACATTTTGTGTCATATATAAACTGAATACTTTGTAATAATTCCCCATTGTAACTCTGAAGATGATACTCGATGTATCGAAATGCGTCAGTTAAATTAAACAAAGTTCTAAATTACATTAATTTACTTCTTCCTTTGGCAAAGTAACAAACATCAGGCACCGATGAACTTCGGTACGCTTATCCACAGGTTAAAAAATGAAGAAAAGGCGAATATAAGACAAATCGAGAAGATTGAAAAAAGAATTATTAATTCGAAACTAGCGTTCGCTTTTAATAAAACATGCTATAATGAATATATATATATATATATACTGTATATATGCTTGGATTTTCACAAAGGAGATCAATACACTAATTAAGCCCAAGCGCGTTCGTGTTTATATCAGGATACTTAAAAATAAATGCTTTTTTTTCATTTATTTTAAAATATATAAATGAAGGGAATTAATTTACCATTAAGTTACAAGGTACAGCTGCTGACCATCAATCCGGACACCAGGTTCAGTCTCCCTGCCAGGGTAATTAAAAACAAGCTCCAAGTGGCGTTATTTATGCCTTCTCAGTATGGATTGCCTTTACTCTCTTTGATTTTTGTGCAGCCGAAGGCCATTTTTCTTGCCTCTAAAAACTCTTGTTTCTTCACCTATTGCTCATTTACGTACAAATTTTCCATTCACTTTTAGAGTACTGTTATATAGACGGCATCTCAATGACTCGGCATCTTTCTTTCTGCCTTCAAAAGTATTTAACTGGCAAAATATTCTATATAGCATATCCCTGTGGTTGTTATTACCACCCTCTCAATTGTATTTTCTCTTAATATATATATATATAAATATATATATATATATATATATATATATTTAAATATATTCATATACTGTACCGTGCCAAACGATCAGTAGGCCTGAAATTCTATCACATAATCTTATTTGTCGAGAAAATACAAAGATTATAGAAATGGGGAGCTATAAGCTCGAAGTACAAACTGTGTATTGGTAGAAGTATTGCAAATATGGATGAACAAAACGGAATTTATCAACAGATTATAATCAATTTGCTATAAAAACTTAAGTGTTCAAATTGATCTGAACGACAGCAAGAAAAAAATATTATTCGAAAGTAACAAAGAAATTATCATTGGAAAATATTTGTACTAGTTATAGGAAATTAGTATTTAGTTTGGATGTTTTTTTTAGGGATGAAGCTTTAACATCTTTGCCACAGGAAGGAATCGGGTGTTACCATCTTGTGCCATAATCCTGCTCAATTCATCTTGAGCAATTTTCCAGGGATATTGAACTCTTTTTTAATTCCTCGCTTTAGACTCTTCGAGTCTCTTCCAACCATTTTTAATGAGAATCTGGTCCGGACTCCTCTGTGCAGCCCAGTTCACAACAGTGATGATTTTGTCGTCCAAGAAGAAGGTTGGACCGAGTTGGCCTTCAGGCAGGGAAACTTATCCTCCTTAAGGTTGGACCTTGGATGCTCCTCGTAGATGGAGCGAGCCATACTGTCCAATATAATCATATTACACGTGTATATTTCACGCGCCCCTTAAGCGCCCAGTGGTTAAGTGTCTTTCTAAAGTAATCAAACCTCAGACCATAATGATCTTTCCTCCGCCAAACTTCACACAATTTTGAATAGAAATTAAAAGGCAATCTTTCATATCTTCTACGACAAGAAATCTTTCTGCCTAGAAATATAAAGAAATTGAAGTTATACTTCACATTGAAATGGTCACTAGTAGACAGGAAGAGGAATGACAGATTTACCAGGCCTTTAACCCTGACGAAGAATGCCAAGCGAATGACCAACGTAGCCGAGATTAGACTGAAATTAATTGCCATAAAAAATCTTGGTTCTCCTTGAAAAGAAACCGAAGCATTTAGATCATATTTGACACTATATTTTTGATAGTGATCGCTTATATGTTAAAAATTTCGTTTTTAAACCATATTTGAGTAAACTTTACCCATAGAAAGTTTGTAGATGTATGGAAACTTTCATCAGTTTTGGAATCCTTGAATTTTCTCAATTTCTTTCTTTGTTTTATATCTGTCTAACAGTCGTGGTCTCTTAAAATCTCTCCATCTTTTCTCTGTTTATATGCCTGTCTGTTATCTGTATCTCATTCATTCTCTTATCCATCTTTGTCTTTCCTCGTCCATTTTGTTCTCTTCTTATTTCTATCCTTTTTCTGTCTCGCAACTTTTCTATCTTAGTTTGAATCACTATATGCCAATCTTTCCTCAGTTTCTATCTCTCTCTCTCTCGCTCTCTCATCTTTTTGATGGAGGAATCTCTCCAATAGCAGACAACCCGAATCTCTCCTGTTTATCTTCTACGCCCCATAAAACGGGGCATCATAGTGACCGGCCCGACCAAAAATGATCTTCTCGCCATTCTTGCGCGGGTTTAACGATCTGTAAAGTTCGTTTGTTTCAATAAACTTGTTTCATTGCCAAGATTCCCCACCTCCCGCAATTTAGGGATGGAAGAAGGAAAGAAGATGAAGGAGGGATACAAGGAGTACTGAATAAAAGAGAAGGGGAAAGGTAGATATTGGAATTAGCGAGTCTACTAGGTTGAGAGGTTATTTGGTGCGCTTGAATTCTATCACGACCTTCAATTCAAAATTTGTAATATTTCTGCATGAAGGCTTTTAAGCAAACAAATCGTGTAAACAATCAAGAAACAGAAAACAGGAGATAAAAACAAATAAACAAAGGTTGAAAATAGATGGATTGGAAAATAGACCAACATGTAATTTTAATAATTATCTCAAGCGTATGATACGATTAGTGGGAGCCGAAAGAGTGCCAGTGATAAAGGATGGAAGCAGTTAGATTTAACGAGGCGCAGCTAGCCTCACGAAATCGTTAATATTACCACAATAATAATAACAATACTACCTCTGCTACTACTAATAAAGTTTTCTCTTAACAGTTGAAACCAATAATCAAATTAAGGCTCCTCAAGATAATGACTAGGTTGATTTTTGAAGCATGACGAGATCAATAATTCAGACCTTCTCATTCCTTTGATAAGCACAGGGTTTCATTAAATCCAGATCCCCCAAGGTTTAATACTTAAGAAAGTTTCATTTTAGGGAGAAAAATCGCCCCTTGATTAGGCAGAAAGAAAACCCTCGTTAGTCGCTTGTTTTCTCCAAATTCTCTTTTAAATGAAGTCCCGAATAACAATTAATATTGACTTTTGGATTTATTTAGAGTGAAAATCAACTGTGGGAGCATGAAACTCCAAAGGGGTACCCGTGTCCATCCTTCCCCTCTTGGGATAGAAGGGAATCTCTCTTATTTCCCATTCGCCTCGTCGATGCCCAAAATTATCAAGGTTCATGTTTGCTTAAGCAGCCTCCGATATCTCTTGGGAATCTCGCTTAGCTTAATTCCCTTTCGCCTCGTCGTTGCCCGAAATTATTAAAGTCCATGTTTGCTTAAGCCAGGCCCTATTTTGTCAAAGTGACTGGTCCCCCCATCCTATATTCCCTCCCCGCAAGAACCGAGAGATATTAAGCCCCTCTTAAATAAACCCCCACCATTCAATTACCCCCGGCGGCCCATCGTGTGTTTCACGTGCGGCGTGCCCGGACATGTAAAATCCAACTGCCCCCCAAACTCTCACTTTCGCTCTTTCCCCATCCAAGTCCATCAAGTTAATGCTTGTCCCTATCAACCTCCTGCTAGCCCAATAACTCCTGCTTCTACCTCGAGTAACGGTGCCGCAGGATATCACGTCAACTTTTTATTTAATAAAACTCCCACGGTAGGCTTGAATTAACAGAAGGAACTGTGAACGGGTGTGGGTATCAACCTCAGCAGGACAATCAAGTTTCTGATTGTGGCTTAAGGAAGGGTATATATCTCGTCAAAAAGCACCTCATTTACCGTTCTACCTCGACCGAGGATGGTGCTAAGACTTGCTCCCTTTGCATCCTCCGTTCTCGCGTTCCCCAGGTTCTTCGCCTTGCCCACGATGGGTTATTGGCTGGCCATTTCAGCCACCATAAAACTGCCCAAATAATCTTTCGATATTTCTTATGGCCTGGCGCTGCCAAAGAAATTACAGAATTTTGTCGATGCGTGATATTTGCCAAAAGACGACGGAAAAAGGACGAATCGCACCTGCCTCCGTGCAAAAGACCCCCATGGTGTCTGAACCTTTTTTGAGAGTGGCTATCGACTTGACTTGCCCAATTCAGAGAAGGCCACTCTTATATCCTCACGCTCGTGCACATCGCTACGAGGTTCCCAGGCGAGGTTCCCTGACGCAGTTCCCCTTAAAAGAATCGATAGCATAACGTGCGTGGAAGCATTAATAGTTATCTTTTCTTGAGTCGGCATCCCTAAGGAGATATTGTCTGATCGAGACGGACAATTTACGTCCGAACTCATTGAATACGTGGGAAAAGTTCTCTTCACAACCCCTTTCCAACCTTCTGCTAACGGAATCTGCGAAAAATTAAACGGGACTCTGAAGACCGTTCTGAAAAAGCTGTGCCACGCTCAGCCTAAAGAGTGGCATCGGTATCTGGCAGTCGCTCTCTTTGCGTGTCGTGAGATTCCTCATTGGACTTTAGGGTTCTCCCCGTTCGAACTCCTTTATGGGCGAAACGTCCGAGGCCCTATCGGTATTCTCAACGAATTGTTCGCAAATCCTCGCCGATGCGAGGATTTACAGAAATTGAATTCCGTGACGGTTTTGACCCAGAACCAATCCCGCTCATCGACTAGAATCTACACCTGTTTGAAGAGACCAAATTTATCTCAGAAATAGACCTATGTAAGGCCTATTATCAAATTCTCCTCAAGGACAGTACTCGGAAGTTCACTGCGTCCCCCAATGAGAAGGGCATAATGCAATTTTGACGTCTTCTTTCCGGTTTGGTTACTGCTTGCAGTAACTATAATAGAATGATGGCCTAGGTAACTTGTCGTTTTATTTCGATAATATGTACGTTGCCACGCGTACATGGGACAACACCTAGTCTCCCTTCGCTTCCTCCTCATAAGGTTACGGGAAGAAGGATTGACCATTGCGTCTAATAAATGTCATTTTTCCTATAATTCCATTCGTTATTTAGGCTTTCATATCGGGAAAAACCAGATGACTCCAAGCAAGATAAAGTAAAGGCCATTGACAACATTCCTCTTCCGCGTACAACGAAACAACTCCGCTCCTTTTTGGGATCCACATCTTTCTACCGGCGTTTTGTCCCCAATTTTGCTGCCTTAGCTTCTTTCCCTTAGCACCCTGTTAAAGAAAAATTCCCCAGATCACCTCTTGTGGAACCACAAGTTATCCACCCACTTTGACAAACTTAAAGATAGGCTCAATTCTGCAACCATTCTAAAACTCCCCAAACCGGCTAAGCCCTTCGGAATCAGGACAGACGCGTGCAACGAAGGATTAGGATGCGTTTTATTGCAATAGAAGGATGATTGCAGCCATTCGAATGAATACGCAAGCCGGAAGCTCTCGTCGCGTTTGAAGAACTACGCGACCATAGAAAGTGAAGCTCTCGCGATAATTTGAGAGTTACAATAATTAAAAATGTTTTATTGGAAAGGGAGCTCCTGATCGAAACGGATCACCGTCCATTAGGCTATTAAAAACAGTAAAAGTCAGAAAGGTAGATTCATGAGAAGGAGTTCACTGTTGATGGAGTACCAATTTCGTATATTTTATTTTAAAGGGTGTATGGCTGACTACCTTAGTAGGAACCCCATAGAGGAGCTTTCCCCTACCTCGTCAAATTGAGTCACCGAGGGTGTGTACTCACAATTGTATATATTGTTAAGCTTTGTCCCTCTATATATATATATTGCATTTAATTATTTTTTGCTTTACTTTTGTAATTAATTGTAATGCTCACCATGTTTTGGGGGTAGTATTATTGTTACATATCCTTAACTCTTAAGTTCCATAAACTCATATGAATTGATTTTTTTTCGCGGATATGTAGGCCCGAAGTTAAAGATTCCTCTATTAGCTTGTATCTCGTCAGGTAAATTGTTTTCTCCAATAACTATCTCTCCCCGTTATGGGGAATGAAATTTCCCATCCCCTACGTGTCTGTGAAATTTTATCTTAGGAAGGGAGGCGTGTGGGAGCATGAAACTCAATACGCCGTTATCTCACAGAACTTCCCTGGTCGAGACGGATCAGCGCAGCTGAATTTAATTTGGAGTGCTCTATTACCGTCATCTCCCAGTTTGATAACGCCGTCCCGCTCTGAAGCTCAGCAGCCTTGTCCATCTGCTCGTCCCCTTTTTGTGTAAAAGGGAATCTCGCTTATTCCCCTTTCGCCTCGTTGATACTGCGAAATTATCAAGGTCCATATTTGGTTAAGCCGCGTCCAATATCCCCCGAGACGCTCTTCCGCCCACAGCGTTATGATGACCATGGCTTTGGCTCCTATTTAGGGTGATGTCTGCGAAGCGTCAGCAGATAGAGAGAGCCCGAGCTTCTTGCCGTCCAGATCAGAGTATCTGTCTCCCGTGAAGTGGTCCCTCGCCCTTTTGATCTCGTCAGCAGATCGTCTTCGTGTAATCCGCTCTGATCAGAGGAAGATTACGGAAACCCGTTTATACCCTCGATGATTGTCCCGAGTTTCTCTCGTCTCACTACATTGGTTGAGACTTCCTGCCGTCCAGCAGACGAATATCGATTTGTGATTACTTCTCCCTGGAGCCGAGATTATATCAATCCCCTTCGGAGGAAAACCTGTCCATTGGTCTTCTACCTCCCCAGTTCCTTCATCAGAGGTAACCAGGAGTCCTTTCTTCCTGAGTCTTAACTCTCTGTTCCTATTCCTAAAAAGAATTCCCCATTTTGCGTAAAGCCAATAGACTTGCTAAGTCTTTCCTTCAATCCAACTTATTGGATCCCCTTAATATTTTTCCGAGACCTAGTTTCCTGGATTTTTGCCCGTCGTTTAACTGTATTGTTAGACAGATAGATAGAATTAGGCTTCTATGCAGATTCATCTCTCAACACAACCACCTTGTCGTCGGTGAGAGAGCTTGCGTGATCTGCCTGAGTTAAGCTAGCTAAGCTGGGGGACTTTTAGTCCGGTAGGGTCACCCATGCCAGTAAGGTAGCTGTAGTAGGATCCAGACTAATGGTTGTCAAACTTCTCTACCACTTCTTTGATGCGTCTCCTTGCATCCCCCTTCCAACCTCTTCGATTCTGTTAGTACTAAGTTTCACCAACTCTCTTCAACTGTCAGAAAATCAAAACAAAAACCCAATAACAAAAAACAAACCTTCATCTCTATTACACATAAGTTGTTTATTAATAAGTGCCTCACCAGCTCCCTTATGCCGCGTGAGAAGAGAAGCTTTGGAACGTCTTTAAATAACGCCTTCGAGCACTCATAGGTTACAAGAGACTGAGATTGAAGGGATCTCAGGCGTTTGGGGTACGATTAATGGAGAAATGCTAGGTACCCCTTAGAAGCTTTCTCCTAACGTGTAATTGCCTGACCAGCTCCCTGTGACCGCTACTTGGTGAATAAAGGCTCAACTGATCTTTGGTGAGAGAGCTTTTGTGCCTTGCTGGTTGCTAGATCAGCTAAAGATCTCGGATGAAGTCGTGGGCACTTAGCTTTACTATTTGCCTTAAGTCTGGCCGTTTTTAGTTAATTAGTAGGGCTTAGTAGGAAGACAGTTACACCTCAAGCACCCCTGTCGAAAAATCAGAGAACCAGTTCACTGGGGCTCTCGTGCTGCTCAGTTGGGAGCTGCGGCACGATTGGGGACGTCCGGCCCAGGGAAGACCTTAGGGTTAGTGTGCTTGGTCAAAGGGTTTTTGTTCGCCGAACGACCGAAAACCTCCTGGAAATAGGCGGATGTGAATAGTGCGAGAGAAAATCACAACCAAAAAACCCTTTTTCAATGCGTATGGTCCGAGATTTTTGTAAGATGGCGAAGAAGAATGGTCCTCCGTACCGAAAGCTAACCTGCAAAATATGCAAAGTCTACAGATGGAGTGAAGACTTCGGGGGCAGGAGTTGCAAGGAGCTCACAGATGCCGTCAGTGTCTGTGACTTCTGCGAACTCGAGAAGCGCCTGGACGAGAGCATCGCTCAACTGAGAGAGGAGAACTCCCTCCTTAAAAGGGAAGTTCAACTCTTAAAAACAGAGAGATGCAGATGCTCAGGCGAGAAGGCTCCCGACGTCCAACAGCCGATTTATTCTGCTGAAGGGCTTCCTCAACGAGCCAAAAAGAAAAAAAATCAAGAAGAAAGAAGAGATAGTAGAAATAGAAGAGAAAGTAGAAAGAGAAGAAGAGAAAGTAGAAATAGAAGAAGAGAAAGTAGAAAGAGAAGAAAAGAAAGTGGAAACAGAGGACGAGAAAGTAGAAGCAGAAGAAGAGAAACGGGAAACAAAAGAAGAGATAACAAAGAAAGACAAGAAGAAGAATAAGAGGAAGAATAAGAAAAAGAAGAAAAATTTAGAGATACAAGAGGAAAGCGGCAAGTCGCCTCCGAAAGGAAAGACTAAGTCGTCTGCAGACAAATGTGCAAGAGTCACCCTTATTCGTGATTCTCAAGCACGGGGTCTGAAGCCCCTGCTAGCGGCCCGCCTTCGCACAAGCGTTAAGGTGAGCTGCTTCCCAGGCTGTGGGAATAAGCAGGTAAGAGCTGAGGCCGAGAAGTCTCAGATTTTAGAGACTTCAGTCGTTGCCCTTATGGAAAGTGGCAACGACCTCCACCTCAGAGGAGGTAGGGTAGGCCCTACAGGTGAGATTATGAGGACATTTATGGTCGCTGTCGACGACTGTGGATTGAAAACCCGCATACGCGTCGTAGTCGAGATGCTCCCGAGGTGGGGTCCAAGCCGGACTGCCCACTTGAGGAACATGTCGCTAAACCGGCGCCCTGCAGACCTCTGTACGGCGAAGGGTGTCTTTTTTGTCGACCCGTACGCCTTATTCTATGGTAGAAAAGACCTCTACCAAAGAGACGGGGTGCACCTCTCCTTTAAGGGCAAGGCGTTCCTAGCTAACCTCATCCAGGATGTCGTGGAGCGCACCCAAAGGAGTGTCCGGCCAATTGGGAAGGCGGACGTACGCCAGTATGCCCGAGTCACTCCCCAAACAACCTTCTCGGAGGTTGTCAAAAATGGTGCCACCGCGACAAACAAGAAGCCGGGAAACTGAAGAGTATAAGGGGGTCCTACATTAGGGGACTCCCTGAAAGTTCTTCTGTTCAATGCGAGGTCTATCAGGAACAAGTTTCCTGAGCTCCGTGAGCTCGTAGCGACGGAAGAACCAGAAATGGTAGCCATAACAGAATCGTGGATAAAAACCTCAAACCGAGACTTTGAAGGCGAATTCACGGTTCCTGGCTACCAACTCTTCCACAAAGATAGGCCAGACAGAGAGGGTGGCGGTGTAATGTTGTATGTCAAGGATACAATCAAATCTACGAACTCAAACGTTATATCCGACCACGAGCTCCTAGGCGTTGACCTATAGATCGTTCCTGTCAGATACAGGGCCCTGGTGCTTTACAGACCGCCTTCCCAACCCGTTGAGAAGGACAGGGAACTGTACCAGCTGCTGGGTGAGCTGGTTCAAGGCAGAGTGTGCATCGTTATGGGCGATTTCAACAGCCAAGTTGACTGGGAAACCAGAGCAGCCTGTGGCGAGAGCGCGCTACTCCTGGAGTTCGCCAACAACGAGTTCCTCACTCAATGGGTTAGAGAATCGACGAGAGGAGACAATATCCTCAAATTGGTCTTCACCTCTGAGGATGATATCGTTGAGGATCTCTCTGTAGGCGAAGAGCTCGGTGGCAGTGATCACCAGCTAGTTAGATTTAGCGTCAAGATCCCGAAGGTAAGGTCTGTTGCCAGTCAATCAAGGAAACTTGACTTGAGAAGAGCAGACTTTGCAAGCCTTCGTGCTGGACTAACTGACGTGAGGCTAGAAGTGTGCGATGTTGTTGAAGAGTCGTGGAATAGTTTCAAAACCACATTCATGAGTCTTCAATCGCGTTTCATCCCTCTGAAATGCCCCCGTTGGTCTTCTGTTCAACCAAAGTGGTTTAATCGAGAAATCGGCCAACTGCTTAGGGAGAAGAAAACTGTGTACCAGCAATCGAAGATCTCTAGTGCCTTGGACGAATACCGGAGGCTAGCCAGGAGAGTGAAGTCCAGCATAAGGGCGGCTAAGCGGTCTGAGGAACTCCAAGTGGCGAGACTCTGTAAAGAGAATCCCAAGGAGTTCTTTGGATATGTAAACAGCCGTAAACCAATCCGTTGAATGATAGGCCCTTTGAGGAATGAGGATGGGGCATTAAAGCATTCAGATGCAGAAAATGCTAACCTCCTCAAAGACTACTTCTCTTCAGTGTCCCATCCCCCAGCCGACGGATTCCTACTCTGGGGAAAAGCTGGTGGATATGGACTTCAACGAAGGAGAAATCAAAAAGAAGATCACTGACCTAATGACGAATAAGTCACCTGGCCCGGATGGGTTTCTTCCTAAAGTGTTGAAAGAAGTGCACGATCAAGTGTCACGACACCTGAGCGCAATCTTCAACATTTCAATCCGGACCAAATGCGTTCCTAGAGACTGGCGTGAGGCGGAGGTGACTCCTATCTTCAAGAAAGGAGACCGTAACCAACCGTCGAACTACCGACCTATCAGTCTGACTTCGATAGTCGGTAAACTCATGGAAAGCATCATGGTGGACAAAGTGACGTCGTATTTAGAGTCAAACCTGCTACTGAGGAGTTCCCAGCACGGCTTCCGAAGGCAACGGTCATGCATGACGAACCTTGTGGAATTCTTCCACTTTGTTTTCAGTGAGCACGATCGGGACAAGGCGGTGGATGTGGTCTACCTAGACTTTCAGAAAGCCTTTGATAAGGTACCACACCGCCGCCTTCTCCGGAATTGCGAGCGCTGGGCATAGACGGAAAGGTAGCCGGCTGGATAGGGAACTGGCTAAGTGGCAGACGGCAACGGGTGGTGGTGAATGGACAGGCTTCTGAGTGGGTGCCCGTTACTAGCAGGGTGCCTCAAGGTTCTGTCCTGGGACCACTACTATTCATCATCTACGTCAACGACATGGACAGTGACATGGTTGCCAAGATTTCTAAATTTGCCGACGATACCAAGCTTGGTATCAACGTTGCAAAGGAAGGAAATACTGCCCGCCTGCAAAAAGATCTTGGGAAGATTGAGGAGTGGTCGGACACGTGGCAAATGCCTTTTAACGTGAACAAATGCAAAGTGATGCATATCGGCCACAGAAACCCCCAATCTCAGTATATCCTTAAGAGCACTGCTATTTAATCCACCGACACTGAGAAGGACTTGGGTGTAACAATCACTAGTGACCTCAAGTTCTCGAAACAGTGCCTTGAGGCGGAGAAAAAGGCCCAAAGGATGCTAGGCTATATTAAGCGCCAGTTTGGTTATCGGAACCAGGAGATTGTACTGTGCCTGTACAACTCACTTGTCCGACCGCACAATTTTGGAGTCCTTTATTGCGAAAGGACATCGCGAGATTGGAACGCGTACAAGCCAGGGCAACCAAGCTGATTCCCTCTATCCGACATAAAAGTTATTAGGATAGACTAAGAGAATTAGATCTGTTCTCGCTGGAAACCCGTAGACTGCGTGGACAGCTCATCGAAGTTTTCAAAATACTTCGAGGGTTCGACAATGTTGACTACTGGGATATTTTTACACTGAGTGAGAACAGAACGCGCAATCACGGCTTCAAACTTGAACTGAAGCGTTACAACCGCAATATGTGTGGAAATTTTTTTCACTTACAGTATCTGCGGTATGTGGAACGCACTTCCAGTGGAAGTTGTCAACAGTGAATCTGTTGACCAGTTCAAGTCAAGACTAGACAAGGTCTTGAAAAGTGGCCGTTTAGGGACGCAAAACAATTGAGCAGCCATGTGCCCGCTCGATTGCTAGTCCAAAGGTACCCTCCTTGAATGGACCGTAAGGTCTCCTAGGGTACCTTCTTTCCTTGTTGTTACTCCTTGTTGTTGTTGACACAATGTACCATTTTTTTTGCAGCTGGAAGAAGAAGGTATTCCCCAATGGTATGAGCTTTCTTTTGTTTGGCGATCAGACGTGAAACTTCATAAGATACCTTCACTGCTGTACTGGTTTGTTGGAAAAACCTCCCACCTGGATCCAGACGTTGTTTCTTAAACACTGCTGCTTTACGCTTGAAAAAAAGGAGTTCTTTCTCTTTGCATTCCGGATGAGCTTTCTCCAAAGGTCGAGTGAGGGTGCTTGGTTTAAATGAATCAATGCCCATTGTTTTTTGACAAAGTACACACAGTGTAATATCCAAGCCATTGTTTGCTTTTGATGTAAACCCGAACTGTATGTAGGTCTCTCTAAGTATTTCCTTCTTTTGCTCGTCATTGTTAACTTCATGATAGCTAGAAAGAAAAAAAATAAATGAATAATAATAAATAATTATAATAATAATGAAAAAATCTAAATTCTAAATTAATTAAAAAAACAAGTGTGTGTGTATGAGAAGAGAATGAGCGGAAAGAGTGTGTGTGTGTGCTATTGATATGTTACCAAGCAATATAATATATTTCTTTATATAAATATTTGATATTCTTATTTTTTGTGTAATAAACTATTTATGCAACTCTTTTAGATTTCTCAAAAAAAGGTGTTTCAAATAAAAAGTTACAGGCTTTCCTCAATACATATCCAAATACATGTAGGTATCATTCGGTCATCAAAATGCTAAAGAACGCACAATCATTCTAAAATCTAAATTCTAAGCAATTATTACGTACCTACTCTTTTCCTAATGGTTAAATATAGTTTTTTTCTCGCCCTGATAAAGGAAGAGGAGTGGTGATCCTTAAACAAACGATTACCTTTTTAAAAAATGCACAACATCCTTCACGACCTTACTAATCTTTTCAAAGTAACTGAACCATTAAACAAACTAATTCATCCTTTGGAAGATAGAACCAACCGTCTCCTTGCTAAAGTTAAGTGATCCAAAGCCATTACTTACCACTTATACAATACCCTTTATGCCACTGGTTCAAATTTGGGTTTCCTTTATGGCCTTCCAAAGGCCAGCAAACCTAATGTACCCTTTCGCCCTATCTTTGCCGCTTACTCACTTCCTACATACAGATTAGCCAAACATTTAACCCACTCCTCAAAGTATTCACCACCAACCAATACAGCATACTAAATTGTCGTGGTATACGGCCGAGTATGTAAGTACGTTTGTTCCGTACATAAATGTGTGCGTCACTTTCTTCTCTGAGAGTGCTATATTATGGTTTATCTTTTAGCTTTTGATTTGATTCTTTAACCAGTGACGTCAAAGGCAGCGTTTCGAGGATTTAATTAAACAACTATAGCAAAAATATACTTTTAATTACATAAAATTGGAATATTAAAAATTTTAAATCAACTAAGGATATAATAAGGGGGTCTAACTAAAACTTACTACTACCAATGAATACTACGCGATTTGTTGAGGTAAAAATTCACTTTAGTACAGAATGTTAATTAAAGAACATAAATAAATAGGAATCCTTTTACCTTTAAACAAATTGACCTCAGACGGGGAATGACCTTGACCAAGAATCTCGTTGAGTTGAGGAAGGCTCGAGGCAAGGCGAGTGTGTCCCCAGACGAGAGGTGGAATCGGACGCACAGCTGTCTACGAGATGAGTGAAGAGGGGCGCTTGGCGACGTTTCTTGACTTGACGATATAAGCGAAGGGACAGTGGATGTATGATTATTCCAATCCTTGGGTTACACCTGTGGGGCTTCTCGATGATGAGCGTTAACCAAGAGGTGAATCCTTTCACGAGTGGGACTTCACTTTGGTGTTCCTCAATCGTGAGGGATATCGCTGGTTTTATTCGAAAACTAAGATAGGAGGTTTCTCTGAAGAAAGGGGTATGAGAGTGATTCTCAATACCGATAGTCTACTCTTCGATGTAACCAAAAGCAACAGCCTCGGGATGAATTTCTTCTCCTTCTTAACTCCCGCTCGGTTTCACTTTAATGCCAGGACTGACGCCGGTACTCGTCTTCTCTCGATCGCTAACTCGATTCCGTTCTTTTCTCCAGATCGACGTATATATACAACAATTATGCCCTGGGCGGAGGGGAAGTGAGATGAGTGCCCAGGTTTAAGCCTCTTTCCTAGGGCATCACTTTCAGCGTGGTGACCATTAGCCCTAATGGTCTCTTCTGGTATTCGTGGAGAAAATGAAATTTCATCAATTTGGCGAAACAAGACCTAAACAATAAGAGGGGGTCAGTGAGCCTGTTCATAGATTTTTACTCGAAAGTATATACTACCCACCTTTGTTTATACTAACGGGCTACGCAATTTGCTTATTATAAGGTTTCCTTGCGAATGATATTGCGGATTGTTGTGCCAGCGGGGCAAAAGGGGATGGGGATGGGGGTTAAAGTATCGGCTCATATTCCACGTAGCTGTTGCCGCTGTGCAACCCAACTAGCGTCGATTTCTTCCTTGCGATATTGAGTTCCCAACATTTTTTTTCTTTTGCTAAAGAGCTTGTGAAGCTACGTATTGTTTGCCCCAATAAGATACTTGTTAGTTTCGATATACAGTTGCTTTTCACCAACATACCTCTAAATGAAGTATTCGATATTATTCTTCGAAGAGCGTTTGCTAACTCGAACTTTTTTAATGGATTATCCCCTCAAACACTTAAACAGTCATTGCAACTCGTATTTAAGGACAGCTATTTCTTGTTCAACAGTAATGTTTAGCAACAAATTGATGGTGTTGTATGGGTTTCTCCATTCCTCACATCGCGTCCGACATTTTCATGACAAATATGGAAGACAAGATTTTTAATAACTGCCCTCAAACTTTTGCCTCACTTTATGATAGTGAAAAATAGATAAAAACAATTAAATACAGGGGTAAAGGTAATGTAAATGTTCAATGAATGCGAGTAAACTAGGAAATTAAAGTTTAAAACTTAATAAAGCAATAGTGATGCAAAAAAAAGAAAATAATGAAAAACATAAGATAATTTAGATACCTCGGGGACAAATATTTAAAATAAACACACTATCATATATTTGTATTTTAACTTATATTGAACTTTGCTTTTGTTTTTCTTACGGATTCCTGGCTATTTGATTTTACTTACCTTTCATTTTTCATTGTTCGCCCTGCCCTTACAATTTTTTCAGCTATTACTTTAAAAACAAATTTCTTTTATTTCTATTGAGTTTGATTCATGTAAATTATTCATATTTATTGTTTAATTTAGTTTGAAATTTTAAATTTTCCTTTCTTGGTTAAACTCGTATTTTTCGATCGCTTTATCCCTTGCATTCAACGGTTTTTAACATATTTTTAAATATCATATATCCGTAAATTAATTATATTTAACTACTTGCTTATCATTCAGGTTTCATTTCAGTTACCTCTTTTGTTGAGTTTTACTTAACTAATATTGAATTGTGTGTGCCATTTTTGCAATTTTGTCATCTAATTCTTAAAATTTCTTGTATTCATATTAGAGTTCAATCCGCCGAAGATGGTCATTTCTAAAGACCGTAACATCCGGCAAATAAATGTTTAGAGTGATCACATGGGTCCTTATATTTCTTATATATATATATATATATATATATATATATATATATATATATATATATATATATATATGCGTATTCCGGCCTCGCTCAGTTCCTTATCCCGCGATAATCCGAATCGTCTCTGACTTTCACGATCGAAGACAAATGAAAAATTCTTAATTCACGTCATTCATTTACGAAACTTTGGAACCAAAAGAGAAAGACCAAGAAAGAGAAAGAGTAAGAGAAAGAAGGTACCAGATAGAAGCAACCGGAGAGAAGAGAGAGAGAGAGAGAGAGAGAGAGAGAGAGAGAAAGCGCCAAGACAGACTCAGGGGGGGAAGCACTCCTCTTAAATTAATCTTTTCTATTCCAGATCATTTTCTCTGAGTCCATGATCGCAGAGAGCGTGTGGGCATGTGTACTTTTTTTACGCTCCCTCCACGACTACCACACATACACACACTACTCGGGTGATTGCTAATGTGTATTTAGGCACAATTCATTTACACATTTATTAAGATTATAAAGATGTAATAAGGATTTGAGAACAAAGTATGTGTGTTTCCATGCAGTATATGTTTTCTTTTAGTTATACCTCTATGTTATATGTCCGTGTATGATTTTGTGGAGGTGTTATTAGCGTCACGCTTCTACGTGTACTTATTTTATCTACTTCACAATGAGTAGATCTATCTATTCACTAGGTATTATTAAAATTCATTAGAGTTGTAATAATAACGCTTTTGTGATGTTTGCTGTTCACCTTAAAATGCGACGGTTTGGTCCGAGTTATCTCTTCTTATCTATCAAGTATTTCCTCTGTATCCATAAATACAGATAAGAAATACATTTTATTTCCACTTTTAAGTTCTTTTTAAGTAAGATTTTTACATGCCTGAAATTTAATTAAATTTAAAGAATAAACCTTCGCATTCGCTGTTCCTTTCCTCTTCTGCGGCACTCCCTGGCACTCAGGCATTTCAGTGCTTTCTGCTATGGGATGTTAGAAGCCATCAACATATCACAATTAGTGGAATTTTACACAAAGTTTGTATTTATGTTACCACCAATTATCCACTTTTTAGCCCTCTAATTGCTAAAGTGAGCTCCTTACTACGTGAAATATGTGCGTATGCAATTGCTGGTTCTTTATATGTGCTTACACGATCTATGTATTAGAAGATATGAATATATATGTGTGTGTTTATGGGCTTCCTTTTGTTAGCATTTGTGCGTTTAGTGCCTTTTATTTACGCACCCGGATAAAGCATCGGATTCGCGTCAAATCTACACCTTTCGCTCAATAATCAGAGGTGAAATCCAACTTGAGGAAGATTTTTATGTGATCCAAATGGCCGACCCCTTAAAAAGGCAACAGGCAAAACAGTAATAAAATATTGAAAATATAAGATAAAAATATTTAATGCAATTTAAAATAATAAAAGTAAATGTTACCCCAATTTTCACTGATCATTTTTGTTCGTATATCTGCTTCTTTGTAAGAAAACTTAGCCATTGCAAGTTTCGAAGGTCTCCCATTTTAAAACATTCTAGACTCTAGTTTGTAATAGATAATATTTTGTGATTTCGTGAACCAATCATAATTAGTTCGCTTAATGGTGTCCAGTGGAAAAATACGTGAAGTATAAATCATTTCATTTCTAGATCACGTTTCACCAATTAGGGGACTCTAACCATCAGGGAATGGGCGATTGAACCGCTTAATGGAAACTGTCACAATCCTAATCCGCAAAATTATTCGGCTCCTAATCCAATTGTGTTCCTATAAAGAAGATTTCTCATTTTTGCTTGTCTTTATTTTTGCTTTCTTGTTTTTAATCCCATTTTGCCTTAGTCCTTAATGTTTGCCTTATTTTTATCAGATCTCTAATGTGAACCTTGATCTACATTACCTTCCAAAATAGAGAATTAAATGAAAAATTTAATCCCAAGTTAAGAAGTTTCTTTGGCCTACTTCACAGGTAAAGATGCCGCATCTCCCTCGATGTTTTGCATACCTCGATTCGTCATTTTGCTATTACTCCCACTCTCACTTTCTTGTTCACCTACTCGAAGTTGTTAATAGGATACTAGTTGCATGGTTCTCAACGCATAATTCAAATTGGTTAGATTTGATGTTGCAAGATTAAGAGGTCTTATCACATGTTACATATATTGCCATGTACAAGTTCACAAAATAGTACTCACTTGAGGAGGAAGTTATCGGCAATTGTATGATATTTACAACCCTGTTTGCATAGCGATTCTTTGCTTTAATAATATTTGGTTCTGTATCTTAATTGTCAAATGCTTCAAGAGGACGTATCTAATTGCTGTAAAGAGTGAAGGTCTCTCGCCAAAATAGTAAATAGAGAAAACAGAGTATGGTAGACGAATAACTTGGTCTAGAGCCATGGTTCCCACATTTTGTCTCTCACTTCTCCCCGCACCCAGTTCAACCAACAAGACTTCTCCCTTCATATGCACGATGGAAAGAGTAGTCAAAACACACTGTGACTATTTACTAATTTATTATTAAAATATACTTCTAAACCTATAGTTACAGAGTAAAGCGGATAGAGAGCGGTTAGTAACAACTAGAAGGACTTTTGTTTGCTCTTCTACTTTAGAATTAGATTATTGAGAAGGTTGGAGTTGCCTCTTGTGCATTAGTGTATCAATATCAGGGTTAGTTGTGAAAAGCGCGCAGCGCATGTCACATCCACCACAAGTCGGTTTCTTGTAGGTAAAGTAGAAAATCGAGACTCACACAGGATGGTTGTGGAAAAGAGAATGAATATTTTCAGTGCGTTGATGCTCAGCTGTGGGAATACTCCACGTACATTAATCCAGAAGTCTTCAAGATCTTGTGCACGAAACTCATCCTTGGCAGAAGAGTCATGTTTGAGCTCCAAGTACTCATTTCGCTTGCCCTCAGGTACATAATCTCCCTGACATATAAATGGGTTTCTTGTCAGCCTCATTGAAATGTCTTCACTGTCGCTTGACTGTTGATGGCCGGCTTCTCTTCATTTATTAATAAATGAAGATAAGCCGGCCACCAACAGTCAAGCTACAAGCTGGAATCGTGCATTAGAACTATTTTCAAAATTCACGCACAAGAGTGGCTTATTTCCTCTAATGTTACGTTAAACCAAGGCGAAAAAATACACCTTAAAAAGCGTTTTGATTCACTTAACTTTGCCGACTGGATAAATTGGACAAATTCATCTAACTCAGAAGACGTTTTTCGCCGATAAATCAACGTTCCGCTAAACGAGAATTATTTATTCACGTTTCCCTAAGGGGAACCAAAGAGAAACAAATATTTAGAGCACTGATTATTCGACGAATGTCGGTCTAATCCACCCTCGCAACCCCCACCCCCTGCCGACGCATGGGAGTTGAGTTGAACTGAACTTCCTTTCATCTAGCCACGTCCCAACTATGCCGTTCGTGTGATAGGCATAATTGGGGGCGCCCAAGAAAGCAGGTTTGAGGACTAGCCCACTGTAGAACTCGGCGTCAGAGGCAACCCGGTTAAGTAGCATCGATAACCAAAACCCCGGACGGGGTAGCACCCCCGGGTGGTGGTAGTTGATTCAATCACCACCCATCATTAAGTCCGCCATATATAACCCGTCTGAGGGGCCTCCCCGGGTTCACCCACCACCATTTCATCCCTCCATCCGGCAGTTCACGTTCATGGAAGCTCGCTTGCAACGGTGGGGCGGGAGGGCTGCCCCACTCAAGCGCTCTAATACAAAAAGGAAACTTTTTACCATTAAGATAAGCAGACAAATATAATAGTTGGCGAGCAACCGAATAACCACGAAGAAGGAGCGACCCCACGGTGGTTTACCGCCCCTCTGGTCCCGTACAGAAAAGATGGCCCAAGCTCGGCCCCCCGGGTCCCGTTGCGCACCATAAGCGGGCACAACAGGCCGACCAAGGAGAAAGTCTTCGAGGGTGTATATGGGAGACTTAATAGTAAACAACTACAAAAATGTTAGCTAAACGCTGACACCAACATAAGTGGAGGATCAAGAGAGAAACAGAAAAAAGTAAGGGATGCCCTCTGCACCAGGGCAAATACAAATTTTCTTCATATCTATCTACATCTACTACACATATTTCACCACTTATTACATCAATCATTCAATCAAATAACTTTCTGCCAGATCCTCACTCCACTCACTACATCGGTAAAGGAGGCAAGCAATTACATAACGCTCCGAAGATGATCGAATAACATCGAAAGCTAAGCATTTTAGTTTGTTTTTTAACAAACACATTCATTTAAAAAAAGAGATGAATACTGGACAAATAATCCACCATCTACATGATGGAATAAAAAAGATAGTTAGAAGAAGAGAAAGTTGCCAAAGGAAATTAATTTTAGCAAAATACACAATGGTCTTCAACAATATATATATATATATATATATATATATATATATATATATATATATATATATATATATATATATATATATATATATATATATAGATATATTATTTGCCAACATCTGTATCTGAAGGGGAATCAAATTGATGTTTGCTCTCCCGTAGAATTAAATTTTGAGCTGTGATACACTTCAGAGTTTTTTTGTTCGTTCTGTAAACAGAAGAACTAAAAAGATATCGATTTGTCTTTATTAAAGCTCAGAGTTGGATTGGATATAGATAATATTGTACAGCCTAAATTGTCTAGGGTACCATTCCTCTATTGTCTTCGAGAAGGTAACTATGATAATAGCTACGATTTGCTCGGTATTTGTGTCGTGCTGAAAATGATGTCACACATCCTCCCTCTCGATCAATTCCACACAATGTCACTGATCGATCTGTGAAACTTTCAAAGTGTGCGATTTGCCTCAAAATTAGGATAAATGAAACTATTTGTTCTCTTTTTCGGTTATTTTATCGGCGTATTCACTGCGTTTAAACATATTAACTTCCATGTATGTAAAGCCATTTCTGCACACTTCTATATAACTCCTAAAATAATAAAATGACCTATATCCTGCATATTTACCTTCATATTTTCTAGTTCTCCATTTTACCTTATTTATTCCACGATCGTAGGACGAAAGAAAGAAACGCTTATTCATATAAAATCCTGTAATTTCATAGGTTATACATTAAAATTTTGGAATAATAAAAAAAAATTAGGGTTGATGCAAAAATCGTGTTCAGGTTGTAAAGTTGAATGAAAAAAAGGTAACTTTTCCGCAGTTGCCAACGACTTCTTTATTCTTGGCATTGAAATCCTTTTAGATCGGAGGAAGAAAGTATTCCTAAGCATTAGGAATATTTTTGGAATTGTGATAAGTATTTCGTACAAAACTGAATTTAATATGAAGGCTGTGGTTTTGTCTCCCCATAATTGTATGGTCAGAAAAAAGGTAAAACTTTGTAGTAAATAGAATGTTTCATTACTCTACCAAAGATTCATTTTATGATGATATTAAAAGCGAAGTGAAAGAGCTCAAAGTAAAACTGCTAATGGATCAGAGTGGAAGATTAAAAAGCTTCTCTTTCTAAAAATGAAAAGCTTAATGAAAATTGGCATAGCATCATATTTTCAGTATAAAAGGTACATGTGAAAGTGATATATATATATATATATATATATATATATATATATATATATATATATATATATATATATATATATATATAATTTATTATTTAAGAATCTGTTTGGAAGCTCATTACCTATTAAATGTGGAAAGAGAAAAAAATATTTGAACGCAGCCGTTGTCCCGTAGGAATGTAAGAAGAAGTAGTGATGAGATAGATAGCTAACGATAAGGAAACAAATTTAAAATTTCAGTTATCAAGTTTGAATTACTTTTCCTGGGCAGTTTAGAACAAAGAACTGACCCCGACAAGGTTCAGTTGGACATTTTCTCACGTGCCCTTAATCGTTCATTCAGTCTTATGAGATACTCTCCATTCAAACATCGAGGGCAAACAGCACATAGTATCTTATATTCTACGAAAATAGACAACTACAGTTAGAAGGCCAAATATTTTAGTGAGTATATTATCAAATTACTCAGAATGTCGATACCAATAATATAAATATAGAAATATTCCTAAACCCGATTCCTATGTCGAGAAATTAAAAGATATTTGGCGCGTTTTTGTTTAGGGGACAAAAAGCAAAAATGGCTGGTGACGTCACCAGCCAGAAAGGACGACTGGCCACTTTGACTCCATCATAATATTCTGCTTCGTTTGGACTTGGTTCAGCAAATTTATAAAGAAATAAGAAATTTCTATCCTATAAAATAATAAATTTTGCTGCTACTTTACTTTTTATATTTCCTAAACAAGTTCCAATCGGTCCATTGTATTTATATTTAGGTTAAGGTTAGGTTAGGTTATATAACCAAAAAGTACCAAAGTCGGGAGTTTTGTCTTTATAAGAAAATCGCGTTTTTGTTCATACTCGAGGATCACATGGCTGTCGCACAGGCCGCCACCCTGGTGACGTCACCAGCCATTATTGGTTTCTGTCCCCTAAACAAACAACTGCTAACCAAAAAGTCGCGTGCTCTAACTTTATAGAATATTATTGCATGTCATAGTCTAGCATAGCACAGCAGTGAAAAATATAGCGCAGCATAGGAAAACATAACATAGCATAGTATATTATCGAATAGTATAGCATAGCATAGCACAGAATAGTATAGCATAGCATAGCATAGTCTAGCCTAGGCTAAAATAGAAAAATATAGCCACGTACTTTAGCATAACACATATGAGAATAGCCTTAGCGAGCATAGCGTAGTAGTGTCTAGCATAGCATCACCTAGTATAGCTTAGAATCGCCTAGCCTAAACCTGCCTAGTATACCATAACATATCATAGCCTAGTATAGCCAAGCCTAGCCTAAAATAGAATTGCTTAACTGTGCCGGGCCTAACCTAGCCTAACTTAGTATAATCTAGTTAGTCTAGAATAACCTAGCATAGTATAGCCTACTTTATCTACCTTAGATTAGTATAGCCTAGCCTATCGTACCCTAGTATAGCCTAGCGTAGCTTAGTAGACCCAACTGTAACTAGGCGTATTATATTAAAACCTAATCTAGCCTAGCTTAATATAAACTAGCTAGCATAGTATAGCCTAATTTATCATACCTTAGATTAGTATAGCTTAGACTATCCTACATTAGGAGGGCCTAGCCAAGCTTAGTAGAGTCTAGTCTAACTTAGCATATTTGAGTATAGCCTAGCTTAGCCTAGCTTTCTATACCCTAGCCTAACCAAGTATGGCTTAGCATTGCATGCCAGAGCCTAGTCTAGCATCGCCTAGAGTAGCCTAGCCTAGTATAGTTACCTAGAATACGCTCCTATAGCCTAGCCAATATATCTTAGCATACAGTAGCCTAGCCTAGCATATTATAGGCCAGCTTGGTATTGCCTATCGTAGCATAACCACACCAAACATAATATAGCCAAGCGTATCAAATTATAGCCTTGCCTAGTATATCCTAGACTAGTATAGAATAACATACCCTAAACTAGAATAACCTTGCAAAGCTTAGCCTTGTTATAGCCTTGGTTAGCTAGCCTATCTTAGCCTAAGATAGTATTACCTAGCATAGCCTAAAATAGCCTACCATAGCAGAGCATAGCTCTCTCTAGCCTATTAGACTTTAGCCGAACCTAGCATGGCATAGTATAGTCCTGTCTAGCCTAGTATAGCTAAGCATAGCTTAGCCTAGCCAGGCCCAGCATTAACAATCCTAGACAAGTATAGCCTATACTATCCTATTACATTCTAGTCAATAATAGTTTAGTATTGTCTAGCCTAACATACTATGTATATGCTATCCTAGCATAACATTTTCTAGCCTAAATGAGCATACTATATCTTACTCTTGTACATTATATCTTAGCATAGTATAGCCTAGTCTTCTCCAGCAGGGTATCGGCCGAATAGTTATGATGTTATTGCCAAAACAAAATAATTCCCGGGCTAATCTTGCGAGGACTTTGCAATTATATCATTTGAAAGGGAATTTAAAACAACATAATTAAACTTCAGTGATAAACTGTATATATATATATATATATATATATATATATATATATATATATATATATATATATATATAGATATATATTATATATATATATGTGTGTGTGTGTGTATGTTTGTCTGTGTGTAGTGCGTAGCCTACACATTGTGAACTGCATATCCGTTGCCATAGAGACCAAATACTTAGACTTCTATTGCCATAGAGGCCTCACCATTTTCAGAATATCTGCATTTATTCAAGACAAATATGTAAAGAATCTTAAGGGAACGGAATTCCTTGTATTTAATGATCGGTCACAGGTGCGGCCATCCTTTCTTCCTCATAGACGCACGACCTAATGACTAATACATTGAGATTTGGGGGACGGTCGAGAGATGGAGCAGGGAGAGGTTTTGCTACAACAATGGAGAAATTTTAAAGATAGTCAAAGGAAAATTGATAAGGCAGATCATGCCGATATTTCAAACAAATTATCAATTACTATATATATATATATATGTAAAGATGCAGTATAAAATGGGCGAAACACAAACCACGGTCAAAAACCTGCGAAATAAATGGTTGAATTCACAAGAAAAGGAAATCCAAAATTATGGCAACAAAAGCAAACCCGCGACTTATATGATGCCATAAAATCCATTCCTATGCATTAAAGAAACTGTGCTGTTCAAATGAAATTTCATCCTGTGCAATAAAGAAACTATGCTGTTGAAAGGAAATCTCATATAGGCATTGCACATAAAGATGGTATCTTCATAAATTACAGGCAGAATTGTGCAAGATTCAGCATCCTCAGATTCAGTGTAAGAACAAGACAAGGCAAAGAGGCAAACAGGAACTCCAAATTCCAGATGATGAGACCACAGTGGCAAAATCTCCGGACTGATTACAAAATCCTTTATAAGATCCAAGTGTGGCATAGAAAAAAAGAATGTGTAAAAAGATTTTAGAAAAGCAGAAACGATGCACGCAGCTAACAAACAAATCGCACACTGCATCATCCTATAATTATAAATCTACAGCTCAATAAAAGGAATCGTTTGTATACCTATGTATGTAGCATCATATCACTTAAGGGAACAATTTAACGTGAAATTACAAATAGAATTAAACTTAGCTCTTTGCAATTGGACTATTGAAAGAACTGACCTGGGATTCTCATGACCTGACACTCTGGACCAGCATTTCCCAAACTGGGGAAAATTTCCCCCTCGGGGAAATCTGAAACTACCGAGGGGAAATAATTACACTGCCAACTAGTAATAAAAAATCTCAGATGGATTTTATCATGTCTGAGAGAGAGAGAGAGAGAGTATGCCTGTTGTAGATAGGCGGCGTCGTATCTACCAGGTTCGGTTCACGTTCAAACATGAGCTGTGAGGGGAAGGTGGGGTGATGGTAAAGGAGTACTCGCACAGGCTCACAGCGTTACGAGTAGTCAGTTAGCCAGAAGCATCACCACAACAGCAAATTCGCACATCATATCCAAAGATATTAATTGATTTGAAGACAAATGGCTTGAACGCCATATTATATATATATATATATATATATATATATATATATATATATATATATATATATATATATATATATATATATATATATATATATATATATATAAAAACTCAAAGACAACAAAGGAACTTCAAAACAAAAAAACTTAAGAGCGATAGGCCTGATCACCAGGCTCTAGCATCACTTTGCGCCCTTCCACACTTCTTTCTCTTTTCACCTCTGGTCTACTTTCCGCCGTCTGACCACACACCCTTTCTCTATCCCTTACCTACATATACTCTTACACCATGTCGATACACCAATGCACAAGAGTCAACCTCACCCTTCTCACTAATGTAATTCTAAAGTAGAAGAGCAAACAAAAGTCCTTCTAGTTGTTACTAACCGCTCTCTATCCGCTTTACTATTCAATTATATGATTAACAGTATATTTGTACATTTAAAAAATAAATTAGTAAATAGTCACAGTGTGTTTTGACTACTCTTTCCTTCGTGCAAAGGAAGAGGAAAATCTTGTTGGTTGAACTGGGTGTGGGGAGAAATGAGAGACAAAATGTGGGAACCATGGCTCTAGACCAAGATATTCGTCTACCATACTGTGTTTTCTCCATTTACTCTATTGGCGACAGACCTTCACTCTTTACAGCAATTAGATACGTCCTCTTGAAGCAGTTCACAGAACCAAATATTATTATAGCAAAGAATCGCTATGCAAACAGACCGATGGGTTGTAAATATTATACAATTGCCCGATAACTTTTTCCTCAGGAAGGTACTATTTTGTGAACTTGCACATGGCAATATAAGTATCATGTGATGAGACCTCTTAATCTTGCAACATCAAATCTAACCAACTTGAATTATGCGTTGAGAACCGTGAAACTGGTATTGTATTAGCAAATTCGAGTAGGGGACCAAGAAAGTGAGAGTGGGAGTAATAGTAAAATGAGGAATCGAGGTCTGCAAATCATCGAAGGAGTAGTGTCGTTTTTACCTGTGAAGTAGGCCAAAGAAACTTCTTAACTTGGTATAAAATTTGTTATTGAATTCTCTAGTTTTGGACCGTTATGTAGATCAAGGTTCACATTAAAGATCTGATAAAAATCAGGCAAACATTAAAGACTAAGGAAAAATGGGATTAAAAACAAGAAAGCAAAAATAGAGACACGCAAAAATGAGAAATCTTCTTTATAGGAACACAATTGGATTAGGAGCCGAATAATTTTGCGGATTAGGATTGTGACAGTTTCCATTAAGGGGTTCAATCGCTTCATTCCCTGATGGTTAGAGTCCCCTAATTAGTGAAACGTGATCTAGGAATGAAATGATTTATACTTCACGTATTTTTCCACTGGACACCATTAAGCGAACTAATAATGATTTGTTCAGGAAATCATAAAATATTATCTACTACAAACTCGAGTCTAGAATGTTTTAAAATGGGAGACCTTCGAAACTTGCAATGGCTAAGTTTTCGTACAAAGAAGCAGATATACGAACAAAAATGATTAGTGAAAATTGGGGTGACATTTAGTTTTATTATTTTATATTTTATAAGATATTTTTATTTTTATATTTTAAATATTTTATTACTGATTTGCCTGTTGCCTTTTTAAGGGGTCGGCCATTTGGATCACATGAAAATCTTCCTCAAGTTGGATTTCACCTCTGATTATTGAGCGAAAGGCGTAGATTTGACACGAATCCGATGCTTTATCCGGGTGCTAAATAAAAGGCACTAAACACACAAATGCTAACAACAAGAAGCTAATAAATACACATATATATTCACATTTTCTCATACATAGATCGTGTAAGGACAATATAAAGAATCAGCAACTGCATACGCACATGTTTTCGTATTAAGGAGCTCACTTTAACATGTAGAGGGCTAAAAAGTAGATAATTGGTGGTAACATAAATACAAATCTTGTGTAAAATTCCACTAATTGTGATATGTTGATGGCTTCTAACATCCCATAGCAGAAAGCACGGAAATGCCTGAGTGCCAGGGAGTGCCGCGGAAGAGGAATGGAACAGAGAATGCGAAGGTTTATTCTTTAAAGTGGAGTAAATTTATAGCATTTAAAATATTACTTAAAAAGAACATAAAAACTGGAAAAAAATGTATTACTTATCTGTATTTATGGATACAGAGGAAATACTTGATAGATAAGAAGAGATAACTCGGACCAAACCGTCTAATTTTAAGGCGAGCAGCAAACATCACAAAAGCGGTATTATGACAACTCTAATGAGTTTTACTAATACCTAGTGAATAGATAAATCTACTCATTGTGAAGTAGATAAAATTGGTATAGGTAGAAGCGTGTTGCTAATAGAGAGAGAGAGAGATATTGGAAGTAGTTTCTATCGAAAATTAATTTATTCTTAAGAATGAATCCAAGGACCAGAAAGAGAGTAGTATTCATTATAATGATACTTTAATGACAACGTTTCAGGCTCCATGCCAGTCATCAGGTCTGTCAAAGAGAGAGAATAAAAAATAAATACATTTTAACATTTTCCATATTAGCATAAAGTGAAATCAAATTAGATAGACAAATCATTATTTAAATGGGGAAAGGTATTTTGGAAGGAAAAAAAAAGTGATGAGAGAACGTAACCTACCGGGTTGAACTGTGAGAAAGACTCACTTGAATAAGTTAAGGAGGGGAAGCAGGAAGAAAACACGGTGGTTGGAGGAGTAGTTAAACTAAGAGGAGCGGGACCACACTCGTGTCGTTGTTAAGGGAAGGATTTACTATTTTAATATACCTGGACTCTAAAATACGAAGGGAAATCTCATCGTTACATTGTTCAAGGATTTTAAAGTTTTCAGGAACGACAGTTTTACATAGTGAGATCTTAGGGCTGATGTTTCCTTATGGTCCTAGGGTTTGCCAGTCCTATTACTAATACCTAAGTGAGAACACACCCTGGCCTCCATAGAACGAAGGGTGCTGCTTACATATATATATAAGCCTCGATCACAGCGAGGACAAATGAACTGATATACCAGGCAACTACGCAAGTTCCGAGCGAGTGTGTTCTATACAATGAACATTGAACCAATTGAAAAATTATTGGTGAAAATGATTTTAAATTGTATATGGGTAAAAAATTGTTGAAGAAGCTTTAATAATTCTTTGCGGAAGGAACGGTTAAGAGAACCTAAGTATAGTAAAGATACATAGAGTGAGTCTTTGGGGACGGTGCAAATATGTAACATTGGCTCTTATTGTTGGTTTAAGAATTTCTTAAGTATCTTGTCATATAAATTATTGGCATAAGAGGTTTTTTTTACAGAAATCACGAAGAAAGTCAAATGCTTTATGCAGAGAGGCGTAGGTTGAGCATAAGTGATAAGCATGGGGAAGAAGTGATTTTGAAGCGTCGGTCACAGAAACTGAAAAGATTTTGTCCTAGGCGAGTGAAGGTTGGTTTTCGGTATACCTGGGTGTTCATTTTGTTGCCGGACTTTTCTATCAATAAGTCCATAAATGGAAGGACATTATCCTTTTCGAATTCAACAGTATATTTGAAGTTGGTGTAAATGGCGTTGATATATTCTAAAAAGCTGTTTACTTGATCTTTGTTCTGAAATATGGCAAAGCAGTCATCTACAAAACGGTGATAATAAAGTGGAGCAAAACTTTGAGGGCAGTTATTGAAATTTTTGTCTTTCATATTTGTCATGAAAATGTCGGCAGCGATGGAAGCAATGGGGGAACCCATACCAACACCATAAATTTTTTGATAAACATTACTGTTAAACAAGAAATAGCTGTCCTTAAATAAGAGTTGCAATGACTGTTTAAGTGTTTGAGGGGTGAATCCATTTAAAAAGTTTGAGTTAGCAAAAGTTCTTCGAAGAATAATATCGATTACTTCATTTAGAGGTATGTTGGTGAACAGCGACTCTATATCGAAACTAACAAGTATCTTTTGGAGGGAAACAATACCTAACTCCACAAGTTCTTTAGCAAAAGAAAAACTATTTAGTATACTGTATTGTTTGGTGGTGAATACTTTAAGGAGTTGGGTTAAATGTTTAGCTAATTTGTATGTGGGCAGTGAGTAAGTGACAAAGATAGGGCGAAAGGGTACATTAGGTTTACTGGCCTTTGAAAGGCCATAAAGGAAACCTAAACTTGAACCAGTGGCATAAATGGTATTGTATAACTCCTAAGTAATAGCTTTAGATGACTTACGTTTAGCAAGGAGACGGTGGTTTTATATCCCTAAGGAAGAATTAGTTTGTTTAATGGTTCTGGTACTTTGAAAAATTTAGTAAGGTCGTGAAGGATGTTATGCTTTTTATCAAAATGTTCTTTATCAGGTTGATAACAGAATGATACCTACATGTGTTTGTATATGTGTAGGGAAAGCCTGTAAGATTTTATTTCAAACACCTTTTTTCCAGAAATCTAAAAGAGTTGCGTAAATAGTTTATTACCCCAGAAATTAGAATATAAAAAATTTATATAAAGAAATATATATTATATTGCTTGGTAACATATCAATACCATACACACACATTCTTTCCGCTCACTCTCTTCTCATACACACATACATGTTTTTTAACTAATTTAGAATTTAGATTTTTCCATTTATTATTATTATTATGTTTATTATTATTCATATATTTTTTCTTTCTAGCTTTCATGAAGTTAACAATGACGAGCAAAGGAAGGAAATAATTAGAGACTTACTTACAGTTCGGGTTTACATAAAAAGTAAACAATGGCCTGGATATTCCACTGTGTGTACTTTGTCAAAAAACACTGGCCATTGATTCATTTAAGCCAAGCACCATCACCTGACATCTGGAGAAAGCTCATCTGGAATGCAAAGACAAAGATCTCGCCTTTTTCAAGCGTAAAGCAGCAATGTTTAAGAAACAACGACTGGATCCAAGTGGGAGGTTTTTCCAACAAACCAGTGCAGCAGTGAAGGCATCTTATGAAGTTTCACTTCTTATCGCCAAACAAAAGAAAGCTCATACCATTTGGAAAGACCTTCTTCTTCCAGCTGCAAAAGAAATGGTACATTGTGTCCTTGGAGATGAATGTACACAAAAGCCTAACTCTATCTCTCTGTCTAACAATAAAGTTGAACGACAAATTGCAGAAATTTCAGTAGATATTTTTGAGCAAGTAATTAGTGAGATATCTATGTCTGAAACTGGGTTTGAAATTCACTTGACGAGTCCACAGATGTAAAAATTTGCTCAGTTAATAATATTTGCTCGGTATGTGGGTAATAAAGGAATTAAAGAAGAGTTCTTAATGAATGTAGCACTATAAGTAACAACAAAAGGAGATGATATCTTCCACATTGTAGATTCATTTTTCAAGTAACATAGTTTGATGGGGCACCAGTTATGTTAGGACGAACGTCCTGTTTTGAACTCGTGTCATAGACGTGGCTCCTCATGTAACATTTATGTATTGCTTGATCCATTGGTTTGCTTGATCTAGCCAGTGTGTTATCAGTGTTGGTCGAAATGGTTAACCATGTAAAAGAGAGTGCTCTTAACAGTCGGTTATTCAAACTTCTGTGTGAAAGTTTTGGTATCGATCACACTGCACTTCTATTTCATACCGATGTACGTTGGCTTTTCCGAGCAAATGTCACAAAACGTGTCTATGAATTTCATAGAAAATTGCTGGAATCTTTTCAACATTCCCACAACTGCGAAAGTTTTTTCACTTCCTTTAAAGATTATTCCTTCATTCAGAAACTTGCTTAACTAGTTGATATATTTAATGCTCTGAATATGCTAAATACAATAGTTTGTGAGTTTATAGCTAACTAAGCTCAAAGCATTTTGTGCAAAACCTCGGATGTGGAGGGGAAATATCAAGTCTGATACATTGTCTATGTTTAATACTCAAACAGAATTTGTAGATCAAAATCCACAACGTGAGACCAACAACATCACAAAATTAGCAACTGAACAAGATGAAGTTGGAGGAAGAAACTGATGGCTATTTTTCAGGCTTTGGTGAAGATGAAGTTGTGTATCTTAGCAATCCTTTTACCGCAAATGATCAGCTAATGCAGGCTGGGACAAGTATGCAAGAGGAACTGGTAGAGCTCTAACATGGTGATTCTGCCCGTGATGTGTACTCTGAAATAAATTTGTATGATTTTTGGATGTCGATGCAAAATTCCTACAAGCAAATTGCTAAACATGCTATTCAAGCACTATTATTACTTCCATCAACGTGTCTTTGTGAGTCAGCATTTTCAGTGCTGTTAGGAATCAAATGAAAATATAGACCAAAACTCATAATTCCTGAGCCCGATATTCGTTGTGCTATTGCTAAAGTTTCCTCTCGAATAAATGAGCTTGTTGTAGTATTTCTTAGTTTGGGTTATCCTTAAATAGTTTTGAATAGTTTTGTGTATTTTTACTTAGTAAAGATCATTATGGATAATTCTAAAAAAAATATGTATGAAGGATCAAACTATTTAATTAATTACCTGGGTTTAATTCACTGTTGTTATGATTAATTATAAGAAAGATATGCATGTGATGCATCAAAACATTCTGTATATTACGTGAGTTTAGTGTATTGATGCTATGGATAATGATAAAAAAATGTTTGTGATGCATCATATTTTATGAATTATGTGAGGCTCGTGAGGTTCATTTATTTATGTTATGGATAATCCTAAAATAATATATATGTACATTGTAGTTTACTCATACAGATTTCCTAATAAAATATAAAATTTCAATTTCAGTTTTTCTTTTTCTTCCTCAATTTTTATGGGTACAGGGGGATTTATAAATATGCCAAGGGATCCAGAAGAACAAAAAAATTGTGAACCTCTGCTCGACATAATGAAAAAGCGAATTGCAATTCGGCTGAAGCTCCAAATCTTGCCTTCGCTATGTATCAAATCGTTCAATTCAGCTTACAAAAATATTTGAAAATAAAAGAAAATAGGATTAGTTTAAATTTAGATGGACACAAAGTATATTTTGGGAGTAAATGTTCGAAGCTCTCCTCTAAAACTTTAGCAATTCGAAGGCTTTCTCTTATAATCCTAACCTTACTCGATACAGTTAATGTGAAGCTCATACAATGCATTTGAACAATATTCTTAAGAGTTATCAAACCTAAAATGAACAATCTACTCCCGACACACAATCTATAATTTAATCACACGCTACCGTCACCAAATTGACAATTATTTTGTAATTCTATCTTAACTTCTCTACACTTCGCTTTGGTCTTCCTATTTGGCATTTTTTCTCTTTGTCATCGTTGTCACTTACTCTTTTTGATAATCAGCTTTTCTTCTCGGTTACGTCTCGCCTTTAAAATAGGGCGTCATTTGCATTAATTGGAGGAAATTCCGACTCTTCTCGTTTGATCACTCTTTGGAAGGCACCAAGGCTTCTGTGGTTCTGGTTCAGGTTCGGTTTATTCCGATATTACCATATGAATATATCAAGCCCATGGTCCATTCAAGAGACGAGGTGCTGTGAAACCCTAAAGCAGGCGCAGTTTCCTAGACTACTAGGAGTACTGAGGTTGTGCATGAGCCTTTAAATGCAGAAAACGCCATATAAATGTTATATCATTATTATTACTCAATATGAACATTTTAAAGAATCTTAACATTCTTTAAGGAAAGAGTGAATTGTATTTGGACCTTATCTCAACCTCATGTTGATGTCTGAATCATTTCGACTATTAAAGTCTTTCCTAGAAAAATAAAATTTTTGTTTAAGAAGTTCAATCTCAAATTTATATTGATGACAGAATTAACTCGAAAATTATTTTACTCTCATTAAGATTGAAAATATATATTAAAGATGTTAACTTCACTTCTGTGTATTAGAGAATCTAATTTCCCATCAAGCTTCGAGACGGCAGATTCGTGAATTTTTATTTATTTTGCCACAAACCATTCCAAGTCGCAATAAAGCTCTATTTCATTCTCTCCTCCTATTAATTATCCCTCATTTCTATGATAAAAATCTCATCTAGAAATTCATAATTAAACCTTCGATCCTGGCAATAAAGAATGCATAATCGGTTTCTGTATTACCCGTAAGACAACGGAAACGTCATATAATAATCAATAATTCAATTACCCTTAAACTATGATTATAAATATACTCAGGAGAAGCGAACTAAATACGGATCATCATTAAAATAAAATATCCAGACATTATCCCTCTAAATATGCACGATAGCCCTTGTGTATTGAGATTAAATGTAAGTAAAAACTATGATGCTTTCTACATACCATCTTAACCGTTTCACTCTTCTCCATACACATTTCACTGCCTTGCCTTCGAAATGCAAATATAACGCCGATAGTTAAAGTAAAAAATTCTAATTATTCGTACATTTCTTTAAAAATCGTTTAATTGATCGATCCAATTTGAACACCTAAAAGCCCTAAGAAAAATAAAACTGCGAACAAATTCTGATTCTAATAATAAATTTTTCTGTCAATTTCCGGCGTCCATCCGGGATGACGTCTCAGAAGCCACCGACCGATCTCCGGTGGAGAAAACGAAGAGAAGGTCCCCAGGCGGAATCCCCTCTAGATATAGGCACAAATTGGTAATTATCTGTGTAATTATTATTCCTTTTCTTACGGTCAGGTGCGTTCTGCATTCCAATGTGGAACGTCAGGTGCGTTGTGGTGCATCTTAACACATTTCACTGCTTTTGAGAACATTCTGATGCATTCTGATTTACCAAGTACAATTCAATGCATTCTGATACATTATAATATATTACACTCCAGACCTTTGTAATCTGCTATATTTTTCTAACTTCTGCTATATTCTGGTACATTCTACATGGTGTACCTATAATATGGACACATAGTATATATCACAATTAATCACCGCGTTCATTTATTCTGCTGTATCATGGTATGGCTTGTACACTTAGGTACATTCTGGTACATATTGAAGTATTGCGGTTTATGTATTTAGTCCCCGACGCATTCTTCTACCTTTTACTACAGTCTGCTGGTCTTCCATTCAGTCTGCTCCAAAGTTTTCCAGATCAGCATTCTCCTAACACTTTTATATATATATCTGTTCGTTCTCGTACACCCAGCTTCATTCTAGCGCATCCTGGTACACTCCGCTACATTCTTGTAAATCAGCTATACACCCTTTCCTTCGTGAATGTCGTAGTACATTGGAATACATTCTACTTTATCATGGTTTATTCAGTTCCATGTTAACTACTATGTGCGAGCCTTATGTTGGGTTTGGCGACCAGGAAGTATCGTCGCAGGTGCACCTTGACATTTTACCTTTCCAATAGGATGAGGGTGTTCCTGAGACTATGGAGCATGAAAAGGAGGTCTAGTTCCTCCTGGTCCTTTGCTTGAAAAGTGGTCTCAATCGGGTGTGTCTTCCTGTACGACTATCTTCAGGCTGCTCGCGACAACGTCCCAGTCTGATTTCAAGTGTGGAACGGCTGCAACTGTAACGTGATAGGAGATATCCCACTCACCGTGTTCGGGAATTCTTGAAAATAGCTGTCAAACTGGTTCGCTGCGTCCTGCGTGGATGAAGAAACTCGGAACAACCGGGAGGCATTAGGCTGCCGCCGATGATGGCCAGGGCGTGACGACGAAGCCTTGGAGACGCACTTTCTTTTGTAGAAGAGAGAGAGAGACAGTAAGATCCGAAGTCTCGGACCTAATTTGAGAAGAAAAAAGAGTGCAGGGAAATGAGGTCCTCTCCTTTTGTTTGAATGCCCACATCCGATAACATGTTGCCGCTATTTTCATGATGTATGTGGCACCTGGCCTATTAATGATAAAACCTTTGCTTATTTTCTTAACAATTAAACATTTGATGTTCATGTATATCAAATTAAGTTTTTTACAAATATTACTCTTCCATTGAGCAGGCATCCCAGCCAGCTACAGATCTTCTTACTCTTTAGGTTAAATCTCTGCCAATTACACATTCCTGATCCTTCCATGTTTTACCGTAACTTGGCATCTAAAATTGAACGGTTTTGGTGATGTAAAAAAGAATTTTTTTCGATTTGAAATTAAAAAGTGTCCAAACTTTTCAACAAAATAGGACGGCATTCGAAACTTTGCGACGAAATTCTCTTCAGTACCTAAACTCTCATTTGGAACTGAAATATCACAAACATTAATGGGCTTAAAAAATGAATTATTTTAATCATAGAAGATCCAATATCATCGAATATTTAATAGGATGACCTTAATAATAACAGGTAAGGGGACTGAATGATTCAGCCAACACCTCTCTATAATAGTTGTACTTTAAAGATAATTTTATTTAGAAATATTTTCATTCAAACTTTGTTAACTCATTTTATTAAATGAGTATAATTCTATACCTCTTAAAATAAACCTACCTAATAATGTACATAACAGCGAATTGCTTCTTAGTTAGAATAATAATGGTAATGCTTTTTAACCTATGAAATAATTATAGTTGATACAAATCTTGCATCATGGGGTCAAAGAGCAAATAATGTAGCGGTGTCAGATTATTTTAATAATAGATTTAAATGATCTGAAATAATCTATTCTTCTGTACGAATCACAACATAATCATGCATTATGTCACTAAGGACATAAAGTACCCCCAGAAAAATAAAAGATTGCGACCGCTTTCACCTATATTAGATAAACTTCATTCAAGGAATAAAGAACAGTTGAAAGGATACATCATCTATAGTAGGGAAAAGGGGGGCGGGTCCATTCTCCCTCACACGAAGCTTTACCTTTGGGGGATTTGAAAATTCATAAGGAAAGGGTCAAATGGAAGCAATCCTGGATTCATATTGACATAAGAGTACTTTGTCAGAGTCCTATTTTGTGATATATTTAGGGAGGGACTTAAGCATAAATAAAGACCTTTGCTCACTGCAACGGCGGACAGTGGATTGATCCTCTTTTATTCTTACACTGAATTCTTTACTCATCTGTACAATGTCATTTTCACGGCGATAACAACATGCGATTTATTGTATAACAGTTTCAGAGAGTTTTAATTTACAACGATTCAATACAAAATAGAATCATTTTTATATAATATATTAAACATAAATTGTTTGTGGACATTTATTAAAAAAATTGACCTTCTATTGTAAGGTAAGATTTGGGTTTTAGTCGAGTGCGAGTCTAGTCGCGGGCGAATCTACATCTCCCTATAGCGGTCGGTCGGTCGGTCGGTCTGTCCCCCTTTTTCTTTTTTTTGTTTTTGTAATAATATTGTACCTATTCGGTCGATTCTAACGAAATTTGTATCCCTTATGTTGTTTTACAATCTCTATCGAATGATATAATTGTCAAGGTCCATTAAGGATAAGATTGCGCCGTGTACCAAACTACCAGGCAGTCCTTTCTCACCAAGCAGAATTCCGTTACGCCGACTGCCTGATCACCTTAACTTTGTGCCTCATCTACCAACTGAGGGCCATTGGCTCCAAAGCCATTATTACCAGAACAGGTGGGAGCAAAATCAACATTAAATACTCTCTCTAAGGTAAATTTAACTTAAGGAAGCTTATAATATAAATTCTCCCTAATTAATAAATATTACAAATATTAAGCCAAAGACAATGAACGCGATCAATGGTGAATCGGAGCCATTTAGATAAATAATGGGAAAGCTTAACGCGCTGAATCCGGATCAATGGAGTGGAATAGGACGTAAAGACACAAAAGGGACCAATTTGAAGATCAAAATGATTAATAAGATCCGATATGTATGCTTTAAGAACGAGGGTGCCAAAAGAGCGAATGAAATTCCTTGTTTAATGTGTCTTGTTATGAACAGAATTATTCATTCTTTTTAACTCATCAGCTGCACGCAGAAAATGTGTCGGCTAATTGAAAATGACAGAAAATATCCGTGGTTCAGGTAATACAATCGTTTCATTTATGCATCTCTTTCGAGGAATTGTCTCCCCACTTTTGTGGGAGAATTAACATATACTCCGATACAATATCTCTTTGTCAAAGGATTTATTTATTTACTGAATTTTAGCGAGCCAGGCTGACACCACTTATGAAGGAAAATAACTCCTGTATTGGCTGAGTGAACTCCGGATTCGTCTAAAGGAGTCTACTTACTGAATTATGAGAGTACCACAGCGTCTAATCAGTTTTAAGGAAAGAGCCGGTCAACACGTAAGGATCCAGTAAAACACCAAGAAGGAATTAAAAATACGAGTATATATCTTTTAATTTATCAATTAACTCAAATATTTAAATTTACACGAAATTCTCTCAGTTTAACATGGTTCGCACGATTCGAATATTGGCCTACTCCTGTAGAGAGCTCTGATCAAAACATAGTAGGTTCCACGTAGATAAACAAATTGCCAGATAGCTAATTTCTGGAGGCCTCTAAGTTACGGAGTTAAACCACCATTTACTCCCCCTAATCTAACTAAAATATGACAGAAGTCACGAAATACTATTTCTCGCTTAGTTAGCTTGGGACAGTTTTAAAAATCCTAATTAATCAAAACAAATATATATAGTCATTCGGACTTAAATGACCTTGATCGGAACAGGGGTTGACGGATGTCGCTATAATGGGTTTTCAGCGAGTCTGCGGAGACTACAGACAGACTTCACCACGAGGGAGGATTTCTGGTGTCCCGTTATAAAGTTGAAGGGGGTAAGATGAGGGAGTTGTCACGGTGACAGTAGAAACCGATGTCGATCTCTTTTTATGATTTTATCGATCCGGTTATAAGTCTAAAAGATGGAGAGAGGGTTTTTTCTCTCTGGCTCAAGGAGTACTCTTCTTTGTAGCTCTCGAGTTGTTCTTGTACCCTCGTCTACTTTGCAGGGTTACCAAACTGTGTTTTGGTATATGGGGTGATCCCGAAAGTAATTAAAAGGAACTTACGTGGGAATCAATTTTTCTTCTTTCAAAATTAATGAGATTTCGAATTGAGAGTCCCTCAAGGGTGAGCTGATAACTTTTTTTTTATCTTGCTCCTAAAATTCCTGTTTGGCACTTAGGAATTTTGATCCAGCCAGCCATCTTGCTAAGGCTGCGAGGGATGAATCGGTATGGCACCGATAGGAAAACGAGACGAACTTCTAAATCTTAGAATTCGAGTCCGGAACTGGGTGAGGAATTGATCTCAAAAATCTAGTCCTCTACCGTCTTCTCTTTCCTTCCTTACGGGGCTTATTTATAGCCCGGGGACCACCCCAACTAACAGAAACGGGGTATTGCCACTGAGAGGAGCGCGAGAGGGAGGGGGGTGACACCGTGGAGCCCAGGTCTGGTTCTCAAGGAGAGGCACCGACAACCGTCCCACTATTTCTCCTCGGTGGTCTTTTGTTCTTACGCCGCTCTTTGGAGCTCTAACCGCGGGCCTCCTGACCTCGTAGGTAATAGGATCTTTTGAGTTCGGCGATTAACTGGGTGTTTTGCCTAGCGAGTTGTTCAAATCATCAGTTAGATGGATTTCTTCCTCAATTTCGCTGGGGCCAGTTTCTTATTAGTACTGCTTAATGGCCTTTTGCAGCTTCCTTGGGACGTGCAGCTCGAGTCGACTAACAACCGGGTGGGGAGTTCAAAGTCATTTGGCAGTTTGACTGTTAGTAAAACGCTTATCGTTCTCACGCACCTCAATTTCTTGTTCTTTTCTCTCGCTCTTTCCGAAGAGGGATTTTAATATATACGAGTATATCCGCTTTGCCCTATGGGTGGCGTTACATTTTAATTTCTCTACATTTACCTCCCTCCTAAAAGAATTAATGGGGGGGGAGGGGATATTCAAGTCAGATACTTACAATACTTCAAAAAGGGAAATTAATAAACAAGATTTCATACATTAAACTTCGAAGTCAGCAGGGAATGTCTCGATAACGTCTACGCCTGATCATACATTAATACATACATGACTGTCCCAGCTTATGCGATTCTTTTTTGCAACTACGGGGTCAATTGCTCCTTCTTAATTATAACTCTACCAATTAACAATTTACATTACACTTATATACCTAACCTTACCTATCTTAGATTTATCACAATTAATATAATACCATAGTCGCAATACACCTTAGTCTTCGACAGGATTCCGACTTAACGAGTCAGCCATACAATTGTGGGACCCTTTTATGTAGTGAATCGAGTACTGATACTCTATCACGAGTAAACTCCATCTTAGGATCCTTCCATTCTTAATCTTATTTTTATTTAAATATGACAAAGGTTTATGATCACATTCCACCTCAAATTCACGCCCTATTAGATAATATTTGAATTTACCTATTGACCATATTATGGCCATAGCTTCGACTTCGACAGTGGCGTAGGCTCTTTCTCTACTCGAAAGCTTCCTACTGACATAAGCTATGGAATAGGCAGTTTGGTCATCGTCGTATTGAAACAATACTCCACCGATCCTGTTTTGCTTGCGTCGGTGCGAATTCCGATGGTCTTGTTGGAATTCGGTAAACGGAGAATAGGCGCAGCTATGAGTTTTTCTTTAATGAATTCCAACTGAGTTATTGCATGAGAGTTATACGTGATAGGGTCTAACGCTGTCTTTTTTAATAAATCATTCATTGGGGCCGCAATGAAAGCGAAGTGTTCGACGAAACGCCGATAAAAAGAAGCGGCTCTCATGAACGAACGGAATTGTTTCTTTGTTTTCTGCCGATGCATTTTGACTATTGCTTCCACTTTTTCTTGCTGGGTAGTCAAGTGTCTTTGCCCTATTTTGAATCTAATGTAGTCAATAGATTCGTAGGCGAAATAACACTTTGTAGTCCCGGCGGTTAGTACTTGCTCCTTCAATTTCTCCAGCAACGCCCGTAAGGAGTGTAAGTCGGCCTTTCATGTACGGGTAGTTACGTACACGTTGACGAAGTAAAACGACACGTCCCTTTGGCCAGAAATAATTCTCCTCATCATTCTATTATAATTGCTGCGGCGGTAAGTAGTCCGAATTGTAGCCTGGTAAACTGCATAAGCCCTATCTCGGTTGCAAAAGCCGTCAGCTTTTTAGACTCGTTAGCGAGCGGTATTTGATAGTACGCCTTGCATAAATCCAATTCAGTAATGAATGTAGCGTCTTCAAATAGAGAGAAATTTTGCTCTATTAGAGGGATGTGCTCGGCGATGAACCGGTCAACACGTAAGGATTCAGTAAAACACCAAGAATTAACCCCCCAAATATATCTTTTAATTCATCAATTTCCTCAAATATTTAAATTTACACGAAAGTTTCAACCTTTCTATATTTAAAGGTACAAAACAAAAAGAAATATCCTAAATTATGGACGGTTTAGTTCCTTCTAAAGTCTCAAGAAACAAATTTATCCATAGAACCCAGGCACTCGAAAGTATAAAGTTGAATACCATTATGAGAAGGGATGATTCTCATTGTCTATATTATTATCTTGAAAAGGGAGTTTTATGTTTCTTTCAAACAGCAAATATATTTTAATGGTCTTGCTCTCTGAGTTGAATAGTTAACATGTAAAATAGATCTAGAGAGAGAGTCTTGGACATGTGTGCTGAATGGAATATTTCGTGTTGACTTTTGTCGTTTTTTAATAAATGATGAGTTGGATATTTTTCGTTGAACTTTTGACTTTGGTATTACGATTACGATCTCCTTAATGGTCCTTTCATATACTTTGTAGGCTCTAGATATTTGGTTTCTATAGAGGTGCTTGATGTTTTTTTTTACTTAATGGTTGTTGTCAGTTTGATCTGAGACATGGATTTGTTTTCGTAAAAGTGTTCGAAGTTGATATTTGATCATGCTCTTTGGAAACCGTTGTTTACGAGGGTTAGTTTGACGCTGGAGATCTCATAATAGAATAGTTCCCACGTGGAACAGCATTTGTCTGTGTTCCATCTGGGAAGGGCATTCAAGGTACAAATTTTATGATAAAAATTTGACATTTAGAACAGACAGCTAAAATTATTCCTGAACGCTAACTAGATACTGTATCCTAGTTTACAAAGTGTTAAGAAACTTATTGCGAATTGCCTGAGTGCGACCAGATGTAGTTTACTGTTTTACAGCATAATTCAGTATTCTTTGTGACTGACGACTCAGTTTGGAGGGGAATAAATCATCTTTGTAAATACTACTGTGTCGGAAAATAATATCGGCAATTACTGTTTGAAGTCGTACGACTTCCCTACTTATTTACACTTTTATCGCAACTTCCCTATCCAAGTATGTGCTTCGACACCATACCTCTAGATAACTCGGCTTCTACTGGGATAACATTAGCAAGTGCGTTGAAAGTAATTGCAATGGTAGTATTACTGATTAACTGTTGAAATGCTATTTTTTTTTAATCACTGACTAATTCACATAATATTTCACATATACAAGTTACTATATACATACCCTCATCGAAATGTAAAGCAAACTGCCAACCGAATTTAATGCTCTATATAACTTTTTATAGTAAATTCTTTACTATTTAATCAAAACAAATGAGAGAGGTGTCTTTGACGAAAATAGATTTTACTTCAGAATCACTTTGGTATCTAACTGTTTGTTATCTCTTGTGATGGCACCAAGGATTATGAAATTTAAACAAAGTTACATGATTTCTTTTTTCATGGCTGACAGGAGCGCAAGATCGGATGAGGTCTCTAATGCTGTCTTTGATGAATAGAAAAATTAGTCCATGGGCCAAACTGAACCTAAAATTATAATTAATTTTATGGTAATTTTTCAAAGGATTTATGGTTCAGGAAAATGAATTGGCATGATAGTACTTTGAGATGAGCAACCTAGTTGTCGCTATTGCCACTTAAAGTTAACATAAGAGTTGCACCTTTCATTTCAAATTATGGAATAATGAAAACATCAATTGTTATAGAATATTTATATTACAACTTACAACAGGCTATAATCGCTTAAAATATTGAATTAATGTTCTCTACATAAGGCAAATTAATTTGCTAACTAGTACCCCAAAAAGTTAAAAAAATACTAGTGACTGTATGAAATCTATTTAATGTTTGTTCTTTGTAGCCATATTCTATATGTAGCGGACATATCATTAGGCTAATTTTCTTAATTAAATTCAATATTTACATCAACACAGGTCAAAAATATTGAAGATGAAGGAAATTGTCCAAATCATGAATATTGTAAGAGAGTAATGCTTTCAATGTTTAAACCTCCAGTTTACCAATCCTTTAGTCACTGTCAATCTCCTCAAGGCTTTAATTATCACTGTAGTTCAAGTTAACATCAGGTTCCAGTTTGTCACGATGCTGATTTCCACAGGTCTTCAACTTGCATATATTCATGCACATACGTCAATCTGCAATATATCTGCAATTCTGCAACTTGCAAGCCCGGACACCGTTGCATGAAATTAATTTTAATACAGCCATTGGAGAGGCCAACCCAGGCATCCAGTAATTTCTTGCTGCCCATCACAGCCAGTGGTCCACCCATGCCCTATAGTGTCTGTCATATTTGGCTGAGTCTGACGAGAATGATTTCAAATCGGAGCTTGATAATTTGCACGAAGAGCGTGCATTAATGACCTCTCTTCGGGAGGGGGAAGGTGACTTGATTACAATTTATGTTTTGTACACAAGAGTCGTAGGGTAATTTATTGAGTTAGAGACGGCTAGAGGAAACTGTATAAATATAAGAAGTGAACCGTTACAGGTAATTAAATAGCTCACTCTGTAGGTTCCCGGATTCACTTAGGTTACCAAAGCTTTTATAAGGCTCTTATAAGTTTCCAGGTTTTTCCGAGCATTTATCTTTCCATGGCGAGCAAAGGCTGAATCACATCCAGAAAAGGCATGCAGACCGAAAGTGCCTGGAAACCATTGTATCCAAACACTACAGCAAGATGTGAAATGTCTAGAAATCTTGTTCAGGTCTGATCTGCACAGATCAGGTACAGTGAGGAAGAAATATCTTTGTTTAAGGCCAAGCAAAGAATGAACACATCTTTATCATCGGTAACATGAGGAATGCCTTGTCTTTTTGATTGATGAGATGTTGAGCATAGTGTACCGTGTGGGTGTTTGACTACTCTTGTAATGATGCCAAATCTATAACCACTTCCTAACTTTCTTGTCTAATTTTGAAGCTGGTTTCTTTGTTGGTTACATAAAGTGTTTGTTTGAGAGGTTTTCCTTGTTTTCAAGTGAATTCCACTCATAGACAAAGAAGTTGATGAACCCTGCATCTTGGAAATTTTTCCCGATGATCGAAAGCAGTGTACAAATTTTGTGAAACGCACACAATCGCAAGAGGATTTTATTGAACTTATCTTGATTCTCCCATACAACCTTTTAGGCCTTTGCCCGGCGAGCCTGAGAAAAGAGACAAAGTATCTGGTTCACCTCAAAAAAGGTAATTCAGAGCTTAAGCTTACCCAGGCTAAACGATATAACTATTATTTTCTGCGGGTCATATTATATATCAGATAACCTCTCTTCTGAATAATTTCGCCATCTAATTTTAATTTAAAACCAAAATCACTTCCTAAATCAAGATTTAGCGGACTAAGTTTTATGAACGTTTAACCTCTTTTGATCTAATTAGGCAATTAATGTATAATGTATATTTGTATATTTTAGAAAATATTCTTGCAAATATTTTGAGTGGCAATTTGTTGCTTTAAGTTAAAATAAAAGTATTCTGTGAACATTAATGTTTCACTATCTACTCATCTCTAAATGTTACCATCTAACCAAATCAGGATCCTGAGGCAGAGATCTTTAGAAAAATTAGATTTTGCAATAACTAATATTTTACCTGGAAAGGTTTTTGTCTTTGTCCTTGAATAGACCGCGATGAACTCTCGACAAGGCAGATTTTTCTAGTACAAGAAGCATTTTTTTTAACAAATTTATCAAGTTTAAGTTTTTAAGGTGTAAAAATTAATAAAATAGCGCAATTCTCAATACTAGGGCCAAATTAAAAAAGATATACGAAATAATTGAATCGCTTTTCACTAGAAACTCAAACCAAACACCTTGCAACAGATTCGTGATCTCAAGTGCTATGGAATCTGCCCACTGACAGCCGACAACCCCCATTCAGTACCTCCCTGATTTATAACCAATGAAAACTACTTTGAATGATGAGAGTTTAAAGAGGACGAAACTTTTAAAGACTAATAAATTTATGCCTTTTAAAAATATATTATTTTAAAAATAAAAGAATAAGTTGAAACTCAGTTATAATTATAAAAATTGATATACAAAATTCCCAACAGAAAATGCGTAGCCACTGAAAACCGTTTTGCGTACCCCTAGTGGTACGTGTTCCTGAGTTTGAACACCAAAGCCTTAGAATATTTTTTATATTTCTAGAAATTAACAGTGCCTCATTCTTTATGTTTGACCTACTATATCAATGTATGTAGTAGGTAATTATTTGCACATAACTTCAAAGCAACAACGAAGAGCGGCCCCTGCTGGCCCAAGCTTTAACGCTTGCTGTCAATCTTATCTTTATATGCATTTCATTGAAAGGTTTGAGGACATCGACTGCGATGCGAGGGACGAAAGGGGCTACCTATCAATAGTTGTGATTCCCGTGAAGAGATTTTCAATTCGTGTTTTATTCTATGGCAGTCAAAATATAGTTTCTTTTTTATTCTATGGCAGTCAAAATATAGTTTCTGTTATACCTGTTTTATTTACTAAAGGAAACTCTTCGAAATTTTCATGTCTTCTTTTTTCCTATTTATTATTTTCTCCTTAAAATCTTTTAAATAACTTTAAACATACTTTTTTTTTCCACGAGCCTTAATTCTGTTTAAGATGTTGAATAAAATAAGGAAATATGCTGATCAAATATTTTCGCCAACGTATCCAATTTAACGCATGAGATATTTTTAATAATATTTTTTATCTATTGGTTCAAAAAGTAGAGGCAGAAATTTAGGGGGTTCCTGCACTACATAGGATCGATATTAATATAAATTTGTTAAAAAAATAAGCCGTTGTTTTATTAAAGTTAACCATTTGAGCCAAACTCTATGAACCATTTTCAAGTTTCGTACACCTTTCTAAATCTGTTTAATTTAACTATCATTATTTATGCCTTTCAATTATTCCTTCTTAATTAATCTCATTTTATGTCCTGTATTATCTGCCATCCTTATTTAGCACTCAGCTTCGTCCACCTATTTTTCTTTATCAAGGGGAGGCTTTGTATCACGGCCGCTATGCTTCAAGCAATTTCCGCAAATCAAATCAGCAGCGTAGGACAAAAATGAAATTTCACAGAATTTCTTTTACTGATTCACTTTTGATATTTGAGACTATTTTATGGATAACGAGGAACAAATAAAATCATATCGCCTTCATTGTTTTAAAAAATTCAGTTAATAGTTTTAATCTTCGCTTCCTTCTATCTCTCACAGTTTATGAGTGTTTGTATACTGAGCAGGCATGAGGCTTTAAGCATTTTTTTTCTATGTGGTTCTTTTAATCATTTTATCAACCTGAGTCGCCCACACATTCATATGTCAAAACCCAAAATACGAGCTGATTAGAGAAAATGCCTGGCATACATTCTTCCGAATTAATCCGACTCCTAAAAGTAATTGGATGAGGAATTTAGAGTCGTGAATAAGCGCCTTTCTAATATATTATGACCCTTTGAGGCAATTCATCACTTGGCGTTCGTATATAAATATAGGGAGAAGCCCGAAATATTTATGAGACAAGGTCTTTTCTTGTCTACTCATGATTATGGTCAAAACAATTAAGAAATGAATTACCAACGGGAATTCTTATTCTGTTATCGTCAATTTTTTGTTACGCAAGAGATAAATTGTGGATTGTTTCTTGTCTATCATTCGTATATCATTAATATCGGATATTCGTATTATCGTATCGATAATATTCAGAATTTTTTAATGAAAACTGGATTTATATTCGCCATTACAGAGTATTAAAAAAAAACGTGGCAAATTTAGACGTGGAAAGTACATATAGGAACAGTTTGGAGGTGGTATAAGTGTAATTAATTAGACTTATGTCAAAAGCAAGGGAGAGTGAAGGTTGTAATAATATAAGAAGACACGCTCCCAAATGAAATGTGGAGTTAAATGTAAAAACTTTATGCAATTTAGTAACTAATTATGTAATGTGTGTTAACTATATGGAATGTTTGATTTCTGGCTTGATAAGAAGTATTGTTGGTGATGGCTTAGGGAAAATTAGACTATTGGCATAGAAAATGTGGTGTGACTAAATTATATGATTTACTAGCACACACATTCCTGCACTTATTCGGCTAAAATGATTAATCGATAAGTCATTATAGATTTATTCATTTTGATGTAAAAAACTACAAAACCAGCCTGAAAATATAGAAAAAATCCATAACTATTCTATTAATCTATGACGGTGTCGTTAAATCCTCTGAAAATATTAGATTAATAGTGAATCGCACGGGCCGCAAAGGACAGCGAGAATGATGGCAAATGCTAAAGCCTTAGTCAATTGCTAAAGGTTTTATTTCTCGTTGCCAGAATCCTCTTGATTGCAATCACCAATTTCTAATTAAGTAAATTACTCATCGCGTCACTTTGTTATTTTTGTGAATCATTAAAAACGTTGTTGAGAGAAGACATTTCTCTCGATCATGTGGAAATGGACTCTGAGGAAATTACGACGGAAAAGGTGTAATGCGCTTCTCAGGACCCCAAAAGGAGAGATCGTAGTAATTGGAGGTGGAATTTACCCCAAGTGACGTCATTAAGTACAAAACGGCTGACACTTGACCCACAAAGAAAAACTGATGACTGTCGTGGAACGAACTAAAGAGAGAGAGGTTAGATACAGATTATTGAGCAAATGAGTGTTTGATATAAATTATAATCTATCGAATTTAATGAAGATAGAAGACAAGAATTAATAAAGAAAAGGGGATCTACAATGAATTATAAATTTACTAAAATATAATGGAAAAAACCAAAGAGAAAAAAAAATTGAATTTCTTTATCTCATTCGCAGCAATTGTTTGTATTGGAGAAATTCCACCTGCGAAGATAATTAATCCTCATTGCCTTCTCACGATTCCAAACACTAAAATATCGTTTGATATTCTCAATTCTCTCTTCCCCACAACTCTCCCAAAATATTTCTTTCTTTTTCTTTCAATCCCTACCTCGAACAATCACCCACTTCTAGGGTCAATGGCGTAAGCGCACTTTTTTTTTCTCATTCACTCGATTTTCTGCCCCCATTTAATCAAATATTCCTAACACAATAAAATGGGGGCAGTGGTCGGGATCCAAACTCAAAAATCTTAGAATTGGCGGATGTGGAAAATTTATCCCCAATTGTTTTCAACTCAAATAACAAATTACATTTACGGAATTCCACTCTATTACTTCTATCCCCTTTACTTCCAAATTCGAAATTTTAATTATTTTGAAAAAATAAATAAATTCAATCATTTGTTGAATTCCAGGGAATTTTTAACCTGGAATTTTGATCAGTTTGTATCTCTCTCAGTGCTTTTGCCTATGGCTGGAACTTTATAACTCATAGGCGACAGTCTTGAAGTACCTATCCATGGGGGGTGAGGAGGTCTATTGTATGTAAGAAACTGGGTATCTCCGGATGTATGCAATCGCGTGCTGGTCCATTCATTTGAATTAAAAAGAGTCATTTTTAGCAGTGACTAGATTTGCGTTCAAAGTTTAGTATGTCAATCTTTTTGACCAAAATCTCTCATTACCTTCGAAAATAGTTTAGCGGTGATTATATCATCACCCGAGTAAGGTTGTTTGTCTATATACAAGATATCTAAAAAGTAATTAACGAATTTCAATGGAATTTTGTGCAAATTTAGGCCTTGGCCCCTCCAAAGTTTATGATAGCACGTAGACGATCCAGATCAAGGACGGAATTCTAGATCACTTAAAATCTCATTTGAACATCCTGTTCTAGGACATTTTCTGAAATTTTGGGCAATATCAGAAATATGTTCTGGCCTAGACAGGGACAAAGAACTATGAAGTTCTACCAATATATATATTTTTATCATGATCATAATCCAGGGCGTTTCCATATCCAGATCCAGATTTTGAATCAGCTAAAAAAAATTAAATGTTGAGATAAGACATTTTTTTTTAATTTGTACACATTATCATGAGAATATAATAAGTAAACAAGTTGAAAATACCTAGGCATGGTTGACTTATGACGTTGTATATGATACACAATTTGACCCAGATCCATGAGATGAAAATATATATTTGTAAGAGCAAAATCTGCCGAGTCAGAGTACAGTAAAGGAGAGTGATAGAAACATATTACTGCAAGAATCGTATAGCTAAGAAAAAGTTTATTTAGTACATTTAAACACAAATATTTGATTTTTTAAATGTAAAAACTTATATCAGGACGAATAAGAGATCCGGATCTGCCCTTAAGGAAAATCAGGTATTTTTTTTTAATAATTCACAAACTCTTGAAGATCAACACTTTATGCGGCGAATACGGGTTCCAGAGTGAAGGAATTCTATTGTGTTACTTAATTTGGCCAAGGGTCATCCGCAAGAGCAAGATGCATTCATTCTGCCTTTAAATGAAATCATAATTTTGTCAATAACTCAGAAACTAATAAATATGATTGCAAATTGAGAGGGATATGTCTGACCTCCAAGGAAATAGGTGATACCACCTTAATTTAGGAGGAATCAGGTACGGAAAATATTACCCACATATTTAATCACTTAATATCTCTAGATACCATTGGATTTAAATCTAAATATGTTTAAAAATTTGAATTTATTTGGTCTTCTTTCAAAATGTACTACTACTTTGTAAGGATTCTTGTTTTTCATTGGAAAGCTTCTCTATAAGCAAATCAATATTTAGTGGTAATATATTTGTTCTTAAAGTCACTCCTGATTATTTTTTGATAAACAATAACATACCTAAGCTTTTTTCTTTTCTCTAACTTAAAAGTACTTGAAAATTGTGCGAGTTTTAATCAAAATGGCGTCGGTGGTAGTAGTCACTCTCATAGTGATTTCTAATACCCTGATTATTTTTGCAGAAAATAGTTATTGTCGTGGTATGACATTACATTATATCAATACCATATTATATCTATGGGGAAGGGACCAATAACTTAAAGGCGAACCGACAAGGAACGGAACGCCACTAGTTTCGACGCGCGGAACAACGAGATAAGAGTGCAACGAGGTCAGGTAAAATTTGGGCAATGGCAAAGCTCAAGGTTATTTAAAGAGGCATATACAAAAATATAATTTTATTTACATAAAATAAGAGAATTAATGGGCAAAATTACCCTGGTAAATGAGGGAGGAATTGCTGAGTTATGCATTAGACTACGAAGTTAAAATTAATGTATTACAGAAGGAGACTATTCAAATGGGAGGATTAACTCAATTGGGTTGCTAAAGGGGGGAAAGGGGTTGGTTTACGGAGGATTCCGGGTGAGACGTCGGATGTCTTCTGCAGGCAATAAACGTGATGGAGAGGGCGCTCGGGGCTTCTGAGCGGGAAGTTAACGTGATGACGGTTCTCCAAAAGGGGGAGGGGGCGGTAACGTCCGGTCCAGGGGAGAATATTACGGCCCCTCAAAAACGAGGGGGGCTTCGACAGGAGTTGATGAGTGGAGTCAGAAAAATCGCTCGGTGGCGATCGTCAAATGGAATTACCTCACTGGCTGGGGCTAATTCCAACACACAAAAAGTTCCGCCGTCACTTTGCTTTGTTGTTAGCACCTGACTTGGAACTAGGGGAATCTTCTTGGGTCCGGGTGAGACTTCTCAACTCTGTGTCTCCCACATGGAAGACGAGCCAAATAAATATCCGAGGCTCTCCCCGCAAGGACTTCACTTCTGTGCTGGAAAAGAAATTCCGCGTGGAATTCGCCCACAGTTATATGTAGCACATTTGAGATAGTTTCTAGCTGTTGCTGCTTAAGACGAGATATGTCAAAGAAGTAGAGTTCATAGAAGTTTTTTTTATTGGTATAAAAGCAAGTATTTATACTATGACAGTTAATTGCAACATTTGGAAGAGGATCAAAAATATCTTTAGTATTCATTAATGAAAATTAGGATGAGTTGTTGGATTCTTTAATAAAAATATATATACAAAGGCTATTTATCTCCTAGAACTTATTCGTAACGACTTTCTTGTTAATAAACTCTGGATCAGATAAGGCAAGTTAGGTTAGCACTAGGCGAGAACTATTTAACGAAACGAACATCCATTTATCAGTTTGTTATTTAAATGCGCCTGGAACGGTTTTATAGGGCTGGTTTGGAAAAAAATAAAAATGTCTCGCAAAAGTTGGTGAAACCTTCCCATCGAATTGCTCTCTCTCGCTCTTCTATCGTTTTCGTCCAATGGAATTAATTTCCTCTTCCATTTTAGTTTGCCAAAACCTTTCAGGATCTGAAAAGCTCCAGATTGGCTCAGTCCTGAATTCTTCTGAGTCAGAAGAATGAAATATTCGTTCCCTGGCTGTCTGTACGTATTTTTAGCTACGGTTTAGCACTTCTGCATAATCAAAATTAAGAAGAAATATTTGAAAAGAGTGAATTTTACATCGGTAAATCTCGATGATATATTTCTCCGTTTTCTCGGTTTTAAATTCCTTCAGCATAGATTTCTTTTTGTCAAAGTCATGTTGTCTTTCTTTCACTAAGAATTAATTGGTCATGCATATGTTGGAGAATTTGATCTTTATAAGGATATGAGGCTGACAAACATAAACCGTCGGTGAGAATAGATGATCTCTTTTCTGGAATATTTTGGAATGAGCGTCTATTCGAGATATATTAAATTGCTTAGTTAATTTATGAAGGCACCTATATAGGATGGATCATGTATAAATTGATGCGAGTTTGTTAAGCTTCATTTTATATCATATGAGAATGATTAAATTTAATAGACATTTAATAGAAAATGGGATCATTATATAATGGAAGGAGAATAGACGACTGGAAGTGCTCGGTCTTGGGATGAGCAACTCTCCAGAGTGTATTCAAGTTTTTGACCGAGGGATGGTTCTCTTTCACTTTTAAGGCTGAGGTGGGCGATCAGCTAAGACACCCCTTAAGTATGGCCCCTCGAGGGCTGTGTTAGGATGGCGGAAAGATCTTTTGTGGGGAGATGGGGTGGGGTTGTTGTCATTTGTGAGAGAGTAGAATGAATACTAGTGAATGTTTGTTACATCTGCACAAATCACATTTATTGGTCAAGAATTTCACGTATCACGTGGAGGCAGGTTTCCTTCATGTGCCTCACTCATAATTAGGTCTGCCCATAATGCACCGGAGCACACGTTATGTTCCATGCCCATAAGCGGCCAGGATTTTTTCATGTGCCCCGCCATAATTAGATGGATTTCACAAGGTTTTCCCGTCCATAAGGCTGAGATTGTTTATTCTTCTGCCATTGTCATGGTTTAGTTTCTTCTGCCACTCAGAGGCTAATCGCAACCAGAGGGTAAGAAAGCTTCGATTCCGAGATCATTATTTAGATTCTTTTGTGGCGAGACAACATTTGGCCATTGGCCCCTTAGTACTCGGGCAGGGTATTATAGGGGCAGGAAGAAGAGAGTAGCATTTCCAAACGGCCTAGAGATTGCGAGGCAGCGAATGCTGACGTAGGTATCTCGCATTGGTCGGATATTGCGAAATCTCCTTCCTCAACCCTAAAAGTGAGAGGTCAGCCCCAACCCCCAGATCTCCTCTCTCATTTTATAACTTTTGAAATCAAAACTTTACGTATTTAACCATTCGAGATAAATGAAAAGTACTACCCACCACTTTGATTCAGACTCTTACTCGATCCCCCACGCCAATACTTAACTCTTCAATCACGATCAGAAGTCTAAATACCACCATGCGGTTAATTCCATTCCGTGTCTATATCGAATCTTAAACCTGGAGATTCGTTAATAAGCAATTAGTGCGGATACTCAGGCCGCCATTACTTAGAGGGAATATAATCTGTGGGCATTTGACGCCCGGGCAGACAAAAAAGTCCTTCGCTCGGGAATTGCCCTCCTGCTTTCTATTCCTCGTCCACAGCTCTACTTCATGGGTAACCGTGCCGGTTCTTTCTCTTCAATTGACTCTGCCTTGGACTGGTCTGCCTCGTAGCAGGCTCCCCTTCCTTGCCTGGCGCTTTCAAGCGGGCTCTAAAAGTCCACCGCTTCTGTCGGGCCTTTAACTAGCCGATGGACGGGCTCCCTGCGAAGGCTTTAAGGTCTTGAAGGGCACCATATACAACTTGTCTTATTATTATTATTACAAATCACTCTTTTGACTTGCCTAAGAAATATCTTTAAGTTATAATCCCTTCATTATGCCTCACGTATTGCGTGTTTGCTACCAGTACATAGACATGTCTTACTGCCATCCCAATCTAGATCGTTCTCTATCAAATAGTTTCGTGTTCTCTATGACAAAATTTGGATGTGCAACTGTTCAATTTTCTCGAACAAAACGTAATTTAATAAATAATTTGCTTTCTCTAGAAAACCACTTACGATGGATCACAACTTTGTAATTCCGTGATATCTTTACCTGATATTAAAAAAAAGGAAAAATCAGCCCCCCCCCATACTGTTTCTTTATCACATTTTCTTCTCCTTTTCACAAAAGCTGCTCATTTTTAAATAGGATTCCACCGCCTTCCTTTCCTATATCCAACTTCCCCAGAAGTGGACACACTCATTTAACCACCTCATCACTTAAGGGACTCTTGACACAGAGAGGAGGGTGAATGTTTCGCTGAAAAGTCTTCCACCCCGTGTGAAAAGGGAGTAAGGATAGAAAGTGTCGATACTGCATAAATGTTGAAACACTTCAATGAGTAACCTCTATGGTGGCTGTTTAAAGGCCTCCTCCAGAAAAGGAAAGAAGAATGGATGTTAAGATGTCTTCTTTGAATAAGGATGAGGCGAGTTAGCAGAAAACAGTCTGTTAATGGTTACAGCGCTCGTTGGCAATCAATTTGTTCTAGCAGGTTAGGTAGAATAACGCCTACAAAGGGTGGTAGATTTGTTTCTTCCGTGCACGGAATGAAGGCTGGGAACTTGGCAGCCGGATTTTGGAACAAACCGGAAGGTGGAGATGATTTGGAACTAATCATTGGGTGGAGAATTCGTCCTTGAGAGTGTGTGTGCTCTGAGATATGAACTTGTTCCTCGAGTTTGTTAACGAAGCTCCCCAGTCCAGTCTTTGTCGTATTAACCTATTTTATTATTCATGTTCTTTATTTTTATCTCCCTTTCCCTTTTATACTTCTGTAATTCCCCTTTATTTCCGTATCGATGGAAAATTCTCTCGTTGATTTCTCCGAAATCCCAGCCAGCCCCCTTCTTAAATTTTTTTGGGCCACTAATTCACACTGTCTGATGCCAATCTCAGTGAGGACGTATATTTAACGAAGGGTCCGGACCAAGGGCCGTTAAATGGCATTCACCACAGAGTTTACCTGAATCATCGGAATTCCCATCTGTTGACTATGCCTACACAGTGTGGTTTAACTTCAGTAATTGTGAGAAAAGAGCTATACGCTAGATCGCGACTCACCGCCGTCGAGATAACACAAATGAGAAGCAAGAGGGGTCGATTCCCGTTTGGAAGAGGAAGTTTCCACAAATTTGTCAAGAACAGAAATCTTTTGGTGACTAAAAACGATCATGAAGGATTACTTGTGGCTATTAGAGGCCTACAAATGTTATAAAAGACCTTTGAAATGCCCTAAATGGTAGAGGACTTTAAAAGGATCTTAGATTATGAAGACGGTGCTTCGCATTAAAGGATAAGAGGGATCTATTTAATGAGTATATCCTCGGTCGATTTTGTTCGAGTTAATTTTAGTTTATTTTAATGAAAGGACGATAGGATAAAGGGGTAAAAAGGGAAAGGGGGAGAGCTTTCTCCATAGGTAAAAGGGGCGGATACAAGAGGAGTGTAACCATAACAATACTGGACGGTGAAATGATACATGGAAGCAATGTTATTTCAATGACTCATAATGGAAGCGGCGATGTTGAGGTAAGTGAGGATATGCGGACGCTCCATTTCCTGAGGTAGCATTAGTAAACTCAGTAGCCTCATTAACCGAAATCATAAGGGGGGATCGAGGGGTCCTTGCCAGCAAAAGAATTCAAAAAACGTTTCTAAGGAAATTTGGAACACGAAAACGGTACTTATCCAAAGTAGCAAAAAATGAACACCAACAAAAAAAAACACATCTGAAGGATTCTTGGCGGGATAGTTAGAATGTTTAGTAATTAAATCGGTGAAGTTGTGGAAGGTGAAATCATAAGGATGAGTGCAGAGTCGGAGAAGCCACAGTAGCGAGTAGCCAGAGGAGCTAATGACCAAGGGAAGATAATTGCATTAAACAGAACTGGCGCGAGACGGGGATTATCTCTAATTGGTCCTAATTTCTGATACTGCCATCATTTTCATCCCGTGTTCTCCTCTTGTTCATTTAATTCACTCAAAAGCGTAATCCAGTGAGGAAAACGCTGTCCAACAGTTCAGCAAGAGAGATTTCTAAAGAAGGTAGTGAAGTAAGGCGACAGGAGAATGCGTGGAAAGTAAATAACCCAATGGAGTTAAAGAGAAGACTACTTGGCGACACACACTTTGATGGTGGGAAACGAGCATTATATCAATGAAGAGTCTTCTAGTTCTTCTTTATCTGTTTTTATTCTTTATTTTTCTCCAACCGGAATCTCTTCATTGCCAGGATGGGAAAGTTCGAGAAAATCGCTTTCCTCACAGACGCTAATAGCTATAAGTATTCTCCTCTTTAGGTTCCCACTGGGGTGCATCTGCCCCATGCTGAGCTGTTTCTTGCGAGGAACACCAAAATGACAAGGATTAGGATCCTTCCCTGGATGAGATTGGAGAAGAGCTCGAAAAGATCCCAAGTCATCTATTTGGCGCTCTAATTTGGGATACTAATTAAAGCACAATGCACAAAAGAAATTAGAGAAAAAATACGAAGAGAAGAACCAAAAAGGAGCTTGTACTTGTAAACATGAAACAGAAAACTGGACCAACACAAGACATAAGTGAAGAACAACATAAAAAATTAGATGCTGTGAAAGTACAGTTATGTAGATGCGAGTCTCCGAAAGAGTCTTTGAAATTGCTATTACTCAGTCAAGGCGAAGGGTCAAATATCCGACAAGTAGCATTCGGTCCGTGATGTCTAAGCATCTTTTTTCTTTGCAGGTAAAGTTATGCTGATGTGGGCGATCGAGCACCGCGTGTTCGCCTCATAGAGTTTCGTGAAGAATAACGAGTCTGTCACAGAAGCTCAGCCTGAGTTTCGTCAGCGATTCAACATTCTCCGAAATCAGGCTGTTTCCGATCTTACGTAGGGTTCATGCACTTGGTACACGATGTACACTAATGAAGAGCACAACGGGGAGGGACCGAGAAAATGTGGAATGGGTCACACAAGCTTTGCTTCGTAGCACAAATCACTCTGCGACTGAACTTGTCATCGGGAACTGTTCACTAAGGCTATTTTTGCATGAAGACTTGCATTTCTACCTCTACAAATTTGTGATTGGCAACAGCTGAGACCAGGGGACTATGCCCAGCTGCTTAAATTGGCAGGTCAGATATAAGCAATTTTTGAGGAAAATGACAACCTCATTTAGTGAATGAAAGATGAAGCTCATTTTCATCTCAATGGCTTCGTAAATGTACAGAATTGTCGTTAATAGGATCTTGAAAATCCGAGTGAACTGCACGAAAGACCAGAGCACACCCCAAAAGTGGTAGTTTGGTGTGCTGTTGGAAGAGATGGCGTCATTGGCCCTTAAATCTGGAAGACCATAATGAAAATGTTGTTACTGTGAACACCTTTGTGCTTGAATTACGAAAAAAACGTTTTCTTATCCGACGTGTTTGGTTTCAGCAGGATGGGGCAACGGCCAACACAGCCAGAGCATAAATGAACGTTCTTCATCTTCTCTTCGATCACTGGATTATTTCCAATTTTGCTGACACTCTTTAAACATAAGCCTCGAACAGTGGACGATTTGAAGGAAGCTTTCCGTTTGAAGGTCGACCAAATCGATAGAGCCATGCTGAAAATGGTGAAGGCCAAGTTCCAAAAAAGCCTTCAGAAATGCATCAATGAAAACGGACACCACATGAGGGATGTTATTTTCCACACTTGATTTTGTCAAATGATAATTCAATACGAACACATTAATGCCATGATTATTTATTTTAACTACTTTTAATGATTTTGTAATTTTTCCAAAACCCCCGTCCTCACTGCCTCACCCGTAATATCATTAATACATTTCTGTACTAAAAAAAAGACCCAAATCTCCTCCCGTTTCTTATCCACTCTACTCTTCTATCTACTCTTTCCTATTCGTATCTCCATCTTCACTCGCCAAATTTTAAAATTTATACCTTTTTCGATATCGAATTTTTTTTCTATTCAACTTTTTGAAAAATGTAAATAGGAGAACTATTTTGTCTGGTTCTGATAAATTCCTGTTTTTATTTTTACATCAATTTTATCTTAATCTTTTAAGTTAATCTATGAAAAATCATTCTCAACCAAAATGGGATAATTTATTATTAATTTTATGTATTTATATCAAATGAATATGAGTTAACTTAATTCAAATGAGTTTAAATATTGAGACCGTTGGAGAACCTATCAAGCCGTTTATTTTATGTGAGGAAGGAGACAGATAAACAGCCATGGCATTCCTAACTAATAGAAAAATAAGAAAAATGAAATGGTGAATAAATAGAAATGAATGATAAAAAAGATCGATCGCCTGCAATAGAAAATCATTTTAATTTGTTACGATGGAGACCAGAGTTCAAGGGATCGACTACGAAGGCGACAACCACAACATCTTATAGTTCTTTTTCGAATATTGCATAGGGATAGGAGAGAGAGAGAGAGAGAGAGAGAGAGAGAGAGAGAGAGAGAGAGAGAGAGAGAGAGAGAGAGTTTTCTCTCAAAGGTTTCCACTAACAAAAGCCAGTTATGCCGTCGCAAAGTGAAGTAACATATTTTGGTATCCAGAGTTGCCACTTCCTTATTTATTCAACTTATTTATTCTATTCAAATTTATACAGGCGGTCAATAAGATTTGCGAATCGGTAGGGCAAAACAGAGTAAGGGGGATGGCTGTTTGTGGGGGTGTTAGGACAAGTTATGACAAGTCAGGACCTGCAGCCGCACGCTCCTGCCTCGTCTATTTAAGAAGCAGTAGCTGATCACAGATCGTCAGTCACAAATTTTTAAACAATGGAGAAGGTTGAGCACCGCGCAGTGATCAAATTTTTGACCAAGGAAGGCAAGAATGCCAAAGAGCTCCATAAACGCATAGTTGCAGTGTACACCAACACCGCCCCTTCCTATGCAACCATTACTCGCTGGAATAGGGAGTTCCGCCATGGTCATAAGTCCCTTGAAGTTGACCTCCGTTCAGGACGCCCGTCAGACGTGACCAACGAGGACAATGTGGCCCGTGTGGAGAGGATAATCCTCGAAAATCGACGGGTGAAGGTCGAGGAAATCAAGCGAGAACTTGAAATATCACATGGAAGTGCTATCAACATCATCCACGACAATTTGGCCCGTTAGGTCCCTAGAAACCTCACGAAACCTCACGCCCCATGATCGACCCCTAACTTTGTCAAAGTTCGGAGGAGCTGCTGCTCCTGTACAACCAAGACCCGGCGGGATTCGTGTCGCGCTTCGTGACAGATGATGAGACCTGGGTCCATCACTAGGATCCCTAGACCAAGCTCGAAAGCATGGCCTGAAAGCCCAGCGGTTCTCCGACCCCCATCAAGTTCCGGACCCAACCCTCAGCCAGTAAGATCATGGCCACCATCTTCTGGTATTCTGAAGTAGTGTTGATGGTGAACTATGCACCTCGCGGAAGGACCATCACAGGCGAATATTACGCTAAGGAACTGCCTGGGTTGACGAAGTGCATCCATCAGAAGCGGCGCGGCAAGTTGACACGCGGTGTCCAGCTCCTCCACGACAATGCCCCTGTCTACAAGGTTAGAGTTTCACAATCTGCCCTGCGCGAGTGCGGATTCGAGGAGCTCAACCATCCCCCCTACAGTTCAGATCTGGCCCCTAGCGACTACTTTTTATTTCGCCAGCTCAAGGCTTCACTGCGTGGATGCCGGTTTGAAGATGTCCAGCTCGCCGTCCAGGAGTGGATTGAACAGCAGTCAGGAGATTTCTAGTTGTCAGGAATTCGAAGCCGGCAAAAGGTAATATGAACTATAAAAAAGAAGTTCTATGTAAAACTGAAGTAGCTTTTATAGATTGGACAGCGTATCCGCTTCGTAGACATCTCATTTACAATAGAGACTAAACTGGTAAGTGAGCATTTTTAAGAGTGTTTTAGGTCAACAAGAAATTACGTGCCACTTTGGGAAAATAAAAATTTCATTTGCATACCGTTTTGAAGAGTTTAAGACTTTCTAACTCTGACAGTCAAAGCTTCTAATTGAGATAGGTACATTTTATGTATATTCTTCCATCCAATTGGGAAATATAAAATTTTAATATGTTGGTACCCACAGATTTCACTTAACTAACCCGTCAAAAAATTAATGATGTCGATCAGTATCTTTGTTCTTCCTCCATCATTGCTCATTTTTCCCCAACTTTCAAGTCGTCTTAAAATTTATCTAGCCTATCATAGCTAACATAGCATTACTTAGCATAGCCTAGCAGAGAAGAGCATAATCCTCCCTAGCCTCTTATAATTTAGCCTACCCTAGCATAGAAGAGCATAGCCCTACCTAGCCTCTTATAATTTAGCCTACCCTAGCATAGCATAGCCCTATCTAGCCTAGTATAGCTTAGAATAGCCAAGCATAGTAAAACCTAGCCTAGCATTAACTCTCCTAGACAAGTATAGCCTATACTTATGCTATTATACCCTAAGCAAGCATAGTTCAGTATTGTCTAGCCTATCATACTACATACTATGCTATCATAGCATTTTATAGCCTAAATTGCAGAGTATATCTTACCCTTGTAGATTATATCTTAGCATAGCTTAGCAATGCATAGCCTAGCGTATAACAGCCTAGCATATTATAGCCCATTCTAGGCTTACCTAGCAGATTATAGCATAGTATAACCTAGTCTAGTCGAGCAGAGTATTGACCGAATAGTTATAATGTTATTGCCAAAACAAAATAATTTCCGGGCTAACCTTGGGAAGACTTTGGCAACTATAACTTTCGATAGAGAATGTAAAACATAATAAGCTTTTCAAATTTTGTTAGAATGAGCCGAATAGTTATGATACTATTACCAAAACAAACATAAAAAGCAAAACGGGGACGACCGACATAGTGAGATGTAGAGTCGCTCGTGACCTGACTCGCACGCGACTAAAAAGCAATACATATTGTAATTATCGTCTGGTTAATAATAGGTATCTAGCACTCATAATGAATCGTTTTTTCTTTTGCCCGCTTCTATCCCACTTGCCTTTGAGAGACCAAAATTGAGGTTTATTGAGGTTCCCATAAAATAGCCATCAACTTTTTTACAATTCTGTCGCACTTGCTTTGGTGAAAAGTATGGGATTCAATGACTTTCAAACGCTAAATTGCTATGAATTGAACTAAAATGGAGGAGCCTTCATCAATATGCACGATGCTATGAATCCATAGAAAAAAGGCTAGAATATTTTACGTTTGCTGGAAATAATAAATATTTGAGTTACTTTAATTTGGAGCTTTGTCTCCAAACTCTGAAACCGAGTTTCTATAAGTCATCCATCAGTTAAATTTCGTTGGTTTTGACGATAAGTGATTCTGATCGACCGCATTACTTTTATAAGCTCTCGATTTTGTGAAGTCTTCCTATTTTTAACTTATTTCTCAAGGCTCTCGAAATCGATCAAATTGAAGGTTTGGACGCTATTTAATGGATGTAGAAGGAAGATCAAAAGTTGGTAGGGGAGATAGAGCGAATTAGAAGAGAAGTTCTAGAGAAAGCCATCCCATTTGAGAGAATGACAAAAAGGGTTTCTAAAAGATCGAGACAGGGAATCATCGAAGAAGGATCTTTTTCAGCCGCTCCAAAAGAAGAGAATCAAGGCATGTTTTAAGTCTCTATTTTGTTGTTTCAAAAAACTCCAGAAGTGAAGGATAAAAACTAATAATCAAAAGATTCAAATAGTGGCCTAGGTTAAAGACCTTCATGGTTGGAGAGGAAGAATGAATAGAAAGGGAAATGGAAACAAACATTAAAGCCGCGATTATTTTTCAACGATGAATAAATAGTTGGTAATTTAATTAAAATTTGCATTTGCCGGATTTATCAATTAAATTGGCCTTAGTGGGAATTTGCGATTAAAATTGGCAGTTGCTAGACTTTGGTATTAATTTTTGCCTTTGTGTGATTTTAAAAAACAATTTGTATATGCGGGAATTTGCAATTACAATTTCTCTTTGCGTCACTAAAATAAACAATTCCCTTAAATTTTGCCTTTTCCTTATTTTAAATTTCACCCCATGTCCCGATACCCACTGAGACAACCGCATGCCCTTCCGATCCCAGTACCTGATGCTAATAAAGTAGTACCCTCTCTCTGGTCCTCTTTTCCGCCTCTTTTAAATCTCCTACTCTCTTTTTGGCGCCTGTATAGACCCCATAAATGGTGGAGGAGGGCGTTAAACGTTCTACATCGCAATTATTTCCTTTGGCCAAATGTATTGAGGCGAATTCGATGTCTGTAGATTCAAGCTTCCATCACTATGGAAACAGAATGTAGAAATAAAATCATAGTATTCACATACAAGATATTTTAATCTTACCGATACTTTTTATAATCACATAAACATACACACTTACAGTATTTACTTACATGAACACTAAGACAGCTAAATATTTATTGCACTCTTTTCAGCTAAATGAAATACCACGATAGGTTCAAAGATATTCCTTACTGAGCGCAAGACCCACCATTTGTCTCGAAGGCGTCATTCTACTCTTATAGGAAATCTTTTTTAGTTTGATCCAGATTCCTCTTCTGGAGCCATTAACATCCCAGGGTCGATGGATCATGTATGGCTCTTTTAACTCACACCCTCCATTTCATTCTGAATTTGAGCACCTTAATGGAACTGGCCTCTAATAGATTATAAGCGATACCCAAGTGTTCAGAACACTGAATTTATCGTCGAATTGGGGTTTCTCTTCTTTTTTTATGAGTTGCATCTCGTAGGCATCAATCTTAAATTAATAATGGGCAGTTTCTAGGGACTCCGTTTACCCCTAAAAGGAAAAGCTATTTGCGTTGATAATCTACTACTATAATAGTTTTGTTTCCATTTACATTGAGAGTATATTACTATAAACTAGTGATTCTTTCCTTCAAAGGTATCGCGGACGCAAGTTTTCACAGAATATTGGCCTCAATTTATCAAAGAATCGGAAAACACAGTTACAAAAAGCTTGGATTCACCAAAAGCAGGGTGGGAAAACGGACAAAAATATATAAATAAAGACACCAATAAGAAGCTAAATTAAATAAGAACCACTCCGGTAATACCAAGAAACAGGAGTAAACGTCATACTGGCCTCTAAAGTAATTAAAAGGAAGCCTAGTTAGAGTAATCTGTTTATTAAAGCCTACTTAGGAAATGGGAGAAATAAATTCGCGGTATTTACCGCGAATAATGCCATGATCTTTGGTAAGCTTCTTAAGAACGAAGGTAGTTGAAGTTGGTCCTAATTCTCACACCGGATCGTAAGGATTTGGAGATGAAACTGAAATTTCCTGGTTTTAGGCTTTTTCTGTAAATAGAGAAAAATATGCAGGGACGATTTATAGATTGGAAGGATTTTTTGGAGATCCCATTATCTCCGATACTGATGTTTGCATTGAACAGCGTACTAAAATGACTAACAGCCCGACAATTCTGGCAGCGTCAACATTCATGCATTTTCAAATGGCACTTATCAGAACGGCCGAGGTGCTCAACCAGATCTTATCTTAACGCTTTCCTTCCAAGTCTCCAGAGTCCTTGAAAAGCTAGTTTCGGCCAGGATTCTAGATAATATGTCCTTATCCCAAATTGTTACGGGTAATTGATAAGATTGGTGGCGCACGATTTTTTTTAGCGATTTCTGTTTGCTAATTTTCTAGCTACTTTTCCTACATTGCCTAACCTTTTGTAGGCTTGCCTACAACGACGTGTGGCAATAGCCTTTGGATTCGAATATAATGATAGGCTTTCGAATTAGTAATACTACTATATTAGTAAAAATGGCTGGGGTATGGGGAAGAAAAAACTTCGAATTAACGGGTGTATAAGGGGTGAAAACGCCTACTTCGAATTCCCTTCAAACTAATACATGATACAATATGTTAGGATTTATATGGATTATCCACAAAATAATGGGCGGTCACCTTCCGAAACACCCTAGCATATAAGAGCGGTTCCAAGAATTCGTACTTGCTGCAGCAAAACTCTACACTCCGGCCTAACTTAAGTAAAATGCATGTTTTGAAAATTTTCAGAGTAAAGCAAAAAAAACCCGCTAATAAAAACTTTTCAAACAAATAATATAAATAAACAAAACAAAGAAATAAAAAATAACAAGAACATACACAAAAGAAAAGAAAAGCAAACTAAACAAAGAGAAGTATACGTCACACGAGTACCCAAACATTTGAAAACAGGCAAAAAGGGAGTTTATTTAGGAAACATCGATAATAGGCTTTAGAAAACCATCGAAACTAATAAATATTTTATACCCGACTATAGAAGGACAAAAGTAACCTGAAAAAATAAACGCTTCTATTGCTCAATACGAGGGACTGATTCACATTCTGATTGGCCGGTGGATAAGGTGAGAAACGCTAAGAAAATAGCAAAACTGTAGCAAAAACCGCTAACCAAATCGTGTGCCACTAATCTTAACAATTACCTTGTTGTGATATCTTCCACCTTTCGTTTCAAGTCAAACCACAGCAATAAATTGAATCTCCTCCATGTAACTTAGCGGCTTGTTTACCTTGCTGCGACTGGCCTTTCTTCTACTCAGGTACTGCTAGGAAACATTTGTTACTTTCAATCACACTAGTGTATTGCCCTTCGTGAATTCTTCTTCTTCTTCCGTGTGCCTGAAGAGTCCTTTATCAAATGGCGGTGCGTCCCGCGAGTGTGTCAAACTCAGAGACGACAGAAAGCAACCCGAAGACATCGCAGCATTGAGGGATAGGTCGATAGAAACAGACGTGGCGCAATGGCACGCAACTTTAAGTTCCACTCGACCGTCTCCATATTCTTTGCCCAGCAGCCCGGTGAGCTGCCCATATTCATCCCATGTAATCGGTGTGAGGAAGAGCGAAAGGTTGGCCTAGTCCACCTATTCTCCCTTACTCGTTGGTACCCTCATAACTCGCAATTCCTTCATGTCCAGGAACCCTGCAGAAGATAATCTCGACATCCTCCCAAAACGTCAAAACCGTGGCGTCACTGATCTCTCGAAGCATGGGAGGCAGAGATTCATATGCCTGGAGAGCACTCAAGGAGCTTTGTGAGTCGCTAGAGATCACAATCGAGTCACCCAACCAGCCACGTGGTGTTATTTACCGTACCTAGCGGTCTATTGCAAAGAGCTCGGCCGCGAATACAGAAGCAACGCCTTGCAGAGCCCCGTTGACTTTCAACAGATGGGATACGACGAGGGAAGCGACCCCCTCTTGGGAATTGAGCCATCCTTATGTACAGGCATAGTTCCAGCGTGATACCAAGTTTGGTCGAAAAAGACCGAAGCCAATACTCTTGGCACGGTAGAAGCTTTGGGAACAGAGGCGTGGCGACAAATAGTCAAAGGTGGTACCGTACAGGGTCACCTCCTCGGTAGAACCATGTGCGCCACCAGCGTGAGAACTATATTGAGATCTCGAAAGAGTTTGATAGCCCTAAACCCAAAAGTCTTATGGTATGACTAGGGTCTCTCGGAGGCCTAGGCACCGTCGAGATTAGCTGCGGATGCAGTAAGAGCTGGTGGCGACCCAGGAAAGCGCCAGGCTCGCGCGTACAGGCAAATAATGAAATGTGCAAGTGGCAGAGCGAGAGTCATCACCCCACCATCGACCATTAGGCTCTGATTGGGGGACGTGTGGAAGGCACCTGTCGCCATGCGAACGCCGGCGTGGTGGATCGAGTCTACCATCTGCAATAGACGCTCGGCTTCAGAGACATAAAATTTGAATGTGTTAGCGAGCTTTGGACGAACAAAGGATGGATAAAAAGGTAAGACAGTAACTCCATCAGCACCCAAGATGATGAATGTCACGAAACGGAGAATACCCTTGGCTACAAGAGAACCCTAAGGTTGCGAATATGAGTCACTCAGGTGAAGCGTCGCTCAATTTGTTTATTTCCTTTTTAATTTAGGAGCCCATCTGGCAACTACCTACTTGGGGCATACATAGGTCGCTATGAGAAATACCTCACTTCCTGTGCAACAAATAATTTGCAGCAAGTAAAAGAAATTAAAGCAATCGAATGGATAATAAACGATACTAGAAGTATTAGAAAATGAATCTAGTCATATATAATGGATAAACAAACTTAAATCTCTTCTGAAGCGAATAAATAACACTAATGCAATTAAATAAATAATAAAATAATCAGCATTTATTACTGTCTATATTCTTTATTTAACGCTGCCTGTATAGTAACTGGAAATTACTATTGAACAAAGTAAATAAAATGAGATGAAATTAATGGAAATTTGTTGGAAACAGGGAAATAAAAATGTGTAGTAAAATTATTTTATCGTTGATTAATTAATTTGTGAATGGCGCTTAGCACAACGATTTTAATTATTAT